>JAQIXQ010001508.1:0-14259 GCA_034700485.1 Pseudosinella alba | reverse complement strand
ATAATAATTGATGAAGAAGGGCCCAGGGCAGGAAGTATTATTATAACTCAAGTAATAATATAATTAGTCAGGTGGGGAGATTCGGGTTGAGCTTTAATTTGATATTCTTGACTTTGTACCTTTTTATAATATACTTCTCAGCCTCTCGAATTTAGCTAGCAATTATAAAGGAAACTTGGTATTCATTCTAGTTTGTAAATCCTTAATTTATGAGCCAGTAATTTAGAAGAAAATAAAAATAAAATGTCTAAAATCAAATCATATTTATGTATTCTTGTATTCCTAGCGGCTCATTCATTTTATATCATATCGGGTGAAAATAATGCAGAAGGCTTTATGCAGCAAATGACATTTAGCAGTGATGATGTCCCCCTTTCCGGAGTCGTTATCAATCGAAATGGATTTATGCAGAGGACATGGGCAAAGTCGAGGTAAATTTTGAGGAAGATGAACTGACCCCAATCATAGCTATTTCACCCATACCAATTTCATTAAAAATATCTAAGGAAACTTGATGCAAAATTTTTCGCCTTACATGCAACGGCTATTCTTAATACTATTATTAATACTTACTACTAGGGTATCTAGTAAGATCGTATGCATATCCATTTGTTCGTTTTATTGAGCTAAAGTCTTTTACAACTTTGGCAAATTGTGTGTCCTTGCATGATTTCTCGAACTTCCCGTTTACCCACTTACCCACCCGCACCCCCACATATAGTCCATCCATAACTAGAAAGTGATTGATTAGCAATGGCAGACGATTTGAATATTTCTCGAGCGGGGCTGGCCCGGATCGCCACTGTAGTAAGTATGGACAAGGCTAATTTGAAAATTATATCTAGATTTTAACATATGACCGCAATTTATATAATTGTTGTTTTGAGGTTCTTGGAGTAGTTGTGCTGGGCATCGGATTGTACTCCCATTTCCAATCTGCTTGGGTTAAGCAACTGGACGGCGATAAGAAACTGTATGAGATATGCAAGAACCGGAAGAATGATGAGATAGCATGCCCCGACATCTCCCTGGAACATTATTACGTTTCAATGATCATAATCTGCTTCATTCTCTCTGTTATCGGTCTGATTGCATCTTGCATGACTGAGTTGAGTTCTCAGACCATGAAGTCTGTGGTAAGTTCTTATACACTAAACCCTTCGTATTCATCAGTCATACAATATTTATTTATAGGATTTGGGATACCATGCCGCGGCAGCCTTCTTACTCCTGATTGCTGGAATTGTGTACATGATTTCTGCTGTGCAAATCCACAATCTTCTGTCCGCGTTCGGACCTCTTTCGAAAAAGGATCAGGAAAGATGGGACAGTGAGAACCTCCATGGGGTAAAGCTTGTGGCTGGAGTAAGTGGATTTAAATTAATGACTTAATTACATAATAATAACTAGAGAACTTGATGTCAGCACTTTGCTAATGGAATCTGTGTGTCTTTTTCAACAAATAGGTTCTAACAATCGTGCAAGCCTTGCTTTATGGAGCTACTGCCCTACTGATTGCAAAGGAAAGCGAAAACAACGGAGGCAACAATGGCGGCTATCCTGAAACCAGCGGTGGCAACAATGAGGCCCACCAAGGGGGACATCAAGAAGGAGGGAATGCTCATCACGCCCAACCCAGTCTCAGAACCGTACATACTAGCCATTCAACTAAACCACATTAATCCAAGATAATGATGATGAAGGGCCCAGGGGAGGAAGTACTATTATAACTCAAGTAGGTTATAATATAATTAGTCAGAGGGTGATTCGGGTTGAGCTTTAATTTGATATTCTTGACTTTGTGTCGTTCAATGTTCCTTTTTTCCTGTATGTATGCCTTATTTCTCAAATTTCAGTTACTTACGCTGTCTATATGTATCCTACTCTCTGAGAAAATGCAATGTCTCTGCAAGTGCCAAACAAAGAAAGCGAAACAAGTTGCAAACCAAAGCGAAGACATTGGAACTTGAAGTACCTCATTAACTATCCCATGAGCTATTTTGATACTTTTAATTTTGCAAGAAATGAAAACAATCGATGTTACTTATTGTACACAAAATCAACTCCTATTTTATTATAACTTTATTGGCATCATATTCTGGTAAATACTAACGATAAGATAAGCATATATAACTTAAGAGAGCTAAATCAAGTTGGAAGGAAAATGCTCAAATTCTGCAAATTCTTTCCAAATCACAGTCATTTGTAAATTCACCCAGCCTATTACTAAACTCCTCGTAGGGACAAAATGACTTCCCGTTGCATCCCCCAAATTCGGTGGGCTTCTCCTGAGCGAAAAAGCCAATCTGCTTGGACTTACCTTTACCTTCTGAAGCGTTGCAGCTAATTGGTTTTTAAAAATAGAAAGATAAAATATCAAAGTAAGTTTTTTTACTCCTATCTTATTGCAAGTTCATTAACTCACGTGTACATAACGAACGCCATGTTGCTAGCCATGCAGTGAATCCTGCTGGTCCTCCATTGATAAATGTCCTTCATCTGATCATAGTTATCATGTCTGATTTCCATTGATTGGGGATCTCCTTGAGCTCCATTGAGAAGCCCCAGTCTGGCCAGCATCTTTAAATTTGCTCCGGAGTGAGAGAAATAAACTTGGACTTTTCTGTACTCCTTGGAGTCATCCTCAGGATAATCACTTCAAATATTTCAAAGAATTTTTTTTCTTTCAGTCCCCTCAATTAAAAAATAATCAATGTCATACGAATTAAGTCTTACTTAAAAAACTGCAACGCATCCACAAACGGAGTACATGCCTGCTCCCAATTAATCCTGTAGCCATATCCATCCTTCCAATAATACTCCAAGTCCTCCCGATACGCCATGACCTTGAAATCCTCCAAGTCGAATAGAACGCACCACTCACTGAGGCTTCCATTATTCCAACCGGTTTCAAAAGCACAAGTAGTATAAATGAGCGTTAGCTCCTCCAAAGTAAAGTTCCTTTCCACTCCACTCGTCCTCGACACTTTGGAAATGGTTCTGTTCATCACGGTGGAATTGACAAACAGGTCATGCTCCCTGTTGGCCCCGGGATTTTCGTCAACTTCCTCTTCCCATTTTGGACACAACGTGTAAAATTTTTGGAATGGGGTCCTTTGATAAGGGCCTGGGGAAATAGACAGTGTCCAACTTCTCCTCCCCGAAAATACCCAGTTTCAGAACCGCTGGATACTACTAAACCAAATTACAGATAATCCAAGATAATGATGATGATGGTGAAGGGCCCAGAGCAGGACGTATTATTATAACTCAAGTAATAATATACTAATTAGTCAGGCGGGGGGAATCGGGTTGAGCTTTAATTTGATATTCTTGACTTTGTGTCGTTCAATGTTCCTTTAATGTACTTTAAATGTATGCCTTATTTCTCAAATTTCAGTTACCTACGCTGTCTATATGTATTTTACTCTCTCAGCAAATATATCTCTTCATGTGCCAAACAAACAGCTAGGAAAAGTCATGTATTAGTTTTGTACCCTTTTATATACTTCTCATTGAGAAGTTCTCAACCTCTCGAATTTAGCTAGCAATTTTAAAGGAAACTTTTGGCATTCATTCTAGTTTGTAAATCCTTAATTTATGGGCCAGTAATTTAGAAATAAAAATAATGTCTTTATCACATCATATTTAAGTATTCTTGTGTTGTCTCATTCATTTTATATCATATCGGGTGAAAATAATGCAGAAGGTTTTATGCAGCCAATGCAATGGCATTTCAAAGTGATGATGTCCCCATTTCCGGAGTGGTTATCAATCGAAATGGACTTGGGCAGAGTTTAGGATTTTGAGGAAGATGGACTAAGCCCAATCATAGCTATTTCGCCCAAACGAATTTCATTTAAAATATCTAAGGAAACTTCATGCAAAAATTTTCTCCTTACATGTAACGGGGTATCTAGTATCTGTGAGATGGTATGTATATCTATTTTATTGAGCTCAAATCGTTTACAACTTTGGCAAATTAATTTGGCAAATATAAAGAGTTCCTTTGTCATATGAGACAACATGTTATTTTCAGTGCTCCCCATTTTACGTGATATTAAATTTTAAAGTGATCCACTTATCTTGAATCGCACATCAAAATACGCGTAATTTCAAGTTACATTCAAATAATTTTACAAATTAAACAAAAGTCAATTAATTACAAAATTATCAGTAATATTAAGTTAAGTTTCATCTGAAATAACTTGAATCAGTCATCATCACCATCAATTTTTACCACAAAAGTACCTAAATTTTCCAAGTGCTATAGCAAACATGAGTTTAGCTTTTGGTGGAAGGTCTCCAGTTAAAAATATGGATGCGAATACATCCCAAAGCTCAAGCAACATCACTGCGGAGACAAGTAAAGATAAAAATCATGAAGAAGTTATGACTTTCCTTAAGTCTTTTAGTGGTGAAATAAGAAGTGATATGTGCTTCCTAAAAAATGAAATCTCAAGTATTAAGCAGCAACAAGCGATGATTTGTGATAGACTGACTAATGTCGAAGAGCATGTCTCAAATCTGCAAGAGAATGACGAGAAACAAGAGGAGCATATTCATGCTGTAGAAGTACAAGTGAATGAACTCACCCAAGCTCAAAAAGCATTGATAGAAAAAGCAGACAGACTGACTAGAGCGAACAACTTGGTTATCTTTGGGCTACCAGAAAATGATCAAGCTCTTGCTACTCTTACCAGTCTTATGGACACCATTCTACCCAACAATAACCTGACTCTACGTATTCATCGCATTGGATTGGAACGACTTGGGAAAACCAGACGATTTATTGTGCAGCTCAATAGCAACAACGATGTGCATATTGCACTGAGTAACTGCAAGCAATTGAAGGGAGTTGCACAATTCAAAGGCATTTCTATATGTCCTGACCAAACCAAAGCTCAACAAGAGAAGCGCAAAGAGAAACGCAAGAAACTTGAAGAAGAAGCCAAATCCACCAACAAAAACAAACGACCACGAACAAATGATGAAGAAGATGATGCCAATGAAAATATGGAAATGTGACAAAGAACTCTCTCTGAAACTCATATAGTTCATGTCAACATCCAGTCAGTCTCCAACAAATTGGATCTTCTCAATGAAAAAATCGGGAACAGTAATTATGACATTCTTTGTTTAAGTGAAACCTTTTTAACTGATGACAAACCACTTTTAATAACACAACCTTTTACCGTGTACAGATATGACGGAAATGTCTTGCAAAACAGTAATAAGAAAGGAGGAGGCGTTGCTATTTTGATCAATAAATCACTACTTTCATCCATGTACTCCCTAAACTGTGCAAATTTTATTCAAGAAACTTCATTTGTGGAATGTGTCGTAAGTAAACTAAAATCTGGAAACCAAAAAGGGTTTTTCGTGGCATCCATATATCGTCCACCTAAATACAAAACTGAAATCGTCCAAAATGACATTATTGCTATAGAAGAAATTATTGTAGAACTCATGAAAACAAATTGCACATTTCTCCTGCTTGGTGATTTCAACCTAAAACATGACTGGTCCTACTCAATGCTCGAAAGAGTCATGCATAAGCATCAATGTTTCCAATTAATAAACGAACCAACGCGGAATGACTCGTTACTTGATCTCATCATCACTAACAAACCCACGCAATGCAGTAATTCCACTGTGTTTAATATGCACATGTCTGATCATCTCGCAATATCCACAACACTGTCAATAACACGAGCAAAATTACCATCAACTTATTTCAAGTGCCGGAACTTTAAGGGTATCAATACTGAAAACTTATTTTGCCATTTTGAATCCAATTGCCCCGAGTTCAACATTGACACACAAGTTGAAGAAAGCTATGATATCCTGGAGAAAGCTATTGTTCAGTGCTTTCAAAAATTTGCTCCCGTTTACCAAAAAAAAGTGGTGACATACAAACATAAATTTAAATTAAGCAATGACACAAAGCAGCTTATTCATCAACGTAATAAATTATACCGTTTATTGAAAATCGACAGAGATAACCCAGTCAAATCTGCAGAATATAATAGAATTAGAAAGATTGTGAGAAATCAAATTGCCAACGACACACGGAATTTTTATGAAGATAAAATAAAACAGCATGGAATTTGGGATGTGGCCAATACACTAACAAAAACAAAGTCAGACTGCACAATTCCTTACAGTGCCAATGTCGTGAACGACCACTTCGCCAAAATTTCCAACAGATCGACTCAACCCTTTTCATTCAACTGGAACGAACTTAACTTGTCTGAGAATGCTTTTCGTCCATCTGAAATAACATTTCGAGACCTAGATAATGCATGGGCTAAAATGAAGAAAAAAGAAAGTGTGTCAGAAGATGCGTCCGGGATAAGTAACAAAATGGTCAACATATTGATGAAAAATAACCACTTCCGGTCCATCCTGATTCAACTCATTAATGTTTCTATTGCCCACAACAATATCCCCACGAAGCTGAAAATTGCCAAAATCATACCAATACCTAAATCAAAGTCACCAGCAAGTCTGGATGAATGGCGACCTATATCAATTATCCCTGTAATTGCAAAGATCATGGAAAAATGTGTATATCACCAATTACGTGCTTTTACCATGAACAATAATACGTTACATCAAATGCAATTTGGCTTTCGTCCAGCTCATTCAACGGAACATGTAGAAGTATATGTTCAAAATAAAGCGAAATCTGCGTTATCCAGGGGAAATATGTTTGGCATCGTGACATCGTGACGTCAATCACGTTTTATATCGTGATTAGATATAAAACGCGCATTTGACACAATAAATCGGGACCTCCTCTATAAAAAACTGACGCAGTGTAATATTGACCCAACCTGGTTTCACTCGTACTTTGGATCAAGGTGGCAACTTACGTCATGCAACAATGAAATCTCAAATCAAATAAGCCCAATCAGAGGTTTATTTCAAGGTGGATGTCTCAGTGGGATTGTTTTCGCAATATATATAAATGATATTTTTTATTGTTTGAACACATGCGAAATAATTTTATATGCAGATGATTCCCAAATCATGAAGGAAATCCTGACCAAAAATTATGAAGAAGACATCTCAGCTCTCGAAAGAGAAACCAGCTTTGCAGTGGAGTGGATTGACAGAAATGACCTTGAATTAAACACAAGTAAAACGGAATTCATTGTGCACTCAAATAAAAACAAGAAAATAGAGCAATCATCAATTAAAATATGTGTGGCAGGGAAAACCGTTTCCAACTCGAACTGTATAAAAAGCTTAGGCATACTCAAAGATCAACATCTAACTTGGGACACCAATATAAGCAGCCTCTCTCAAAGAATGTACAAAAAACTGTTCATGATCCAGTCGTTACGTAACTTTTTATACCCGTCACATCTTAAATTACTCGCTGAATCACTTATCCTTACATCTCTAAACTATATGGTGCTGGTATGGGGAGACTCAAAAAAAGGGATCATGGCAAAGGCAGGAAAAGTTTGGCGTTCTGTAAAAAACACGATTGAAAATAACGGCATTGCAGATATCAATTGGCTCACACCAACGGAAATGCACACGTATTCCCACTCCATTTTTGCATTTAAATGCAAAAACAAGATTGCCCCATCTTGCTTTCACTACCTAATTGATGATGAACTCATTGTTCCAGCAACGTCAACAAGAAGTACGGATCGTTACTCTGTAGATAGGAAGATGTGTGCAGACTACATGCAATATAAAACAACCACACTCTGGTCCCGTTTACCACCAAGCATCACGGAATGTACAAACTTAAATTCATTTAAAAAACAAATAAAAATATACATAATTTCAAAACGACCAAAACATGACCATGAAGGCTGTGACCTTTCTTGTATCGACGACGTCATTTCTGACATAAGGAATAGCTTTTTAACTAATGAACCTTCTAATTAGCAATAACTTTTGTAAAGTAACCTTTTTAATTTAATTTTAATATAATTTAAAGTAACTATTGTAATCATCACATATGAAACATCAAATCACTGCTACCTCAAATATACAATAACAATCAAGTTAATAACATATATATGTAAATTAATAATTAACTATCAATTCAATCACTTATAACTTAATCAATGTACTTCATTTAATTTTCAGCCAGAATAACGACCCTGGATGGGGGCTCTGGTGTTGTATAAATAAATAAATAAATAAATTGTGTGTCCTTGCTTGATGTTTACCCACTTACCCACCCGGATCCCCACATATAGTCAGTCCATCCATAACTACAAATTGATTGATTTATTGATTGATTAGCAATGGCAGACGATTTGAAAATTTCTCGAGTGGGGCTGGCCCGGATCGCCACTGTAGTAAGTATGGACAAGGCTAATTTGAAAATTATATCTAGATTTTAACATATGACCGTAATTTATATAATTGTGTTTTTGAGGTTCTTGGAGTAGTTGTGCTGGGCATCGGATTGTACTCCCATTTCCAATCTCTTTGGGTTAAAGTAGTAGAAGGAGGATATAGTGATAAGAAACTGTATGAGGAATGCAAGGACGCGCAGGATCGGAAAAAAATTGAAGGGCCATGCCCCGACATCTCCCTGGAACATTATTACGTTTCAATGATCATAATCTGCTTCATTCTCTCCGTTGTCAGTCTGATTGCATCTTTCATAACTGAGTTGACTTCTCAGCCCATGAAGTCTGTGGTAAGTTCTTACACTAAACATTTTAATTTATTTTAAAACTTCCTTCGTGTCCATCAGTCATACATGATTTATTTATAGGATTTGGGATACCATGCCGTGGCAGCCTTCATACTCCTGATTGCCGCAATTGCGTACATCGTTTCTGCTGTGCAAATCCACAATGTTCAGCCGAATAGTTCGGCTGAAAGACTGAAAATATGGGACAGTGAGACCCTCCATGGGGTAAAGCTTGTTGCTGGAGTATGTATATTTAAATTAATGACTTTTACATAATAATAATTAGAGAACTTGATGGCAGCATATTGCTAATGGAATCTGTGTGTCTTTTTCTACAAATAGTTTCTGACAATCCTGCAAGCCTTGCTTTATGGAGGAACTGCCCTACTGATTGCAAAGGAAAGCGAAAACAACGGAGGCAACAATGCCGTCTATCCTGATAATAATTGGGCCAGCCCAGCGGAATATCAACAAGGAGGGAGTGTTCAGCTCGCCCAACCCAGTCACAGAACCGTGCATACTAACCATACAACTAAACCAAATTAATCCAAGATAATGATGATGATGAAGGGCCCAGGGGAGGAAGTATTATTATAACTCAAGTAATAATATAATTAGTGAGGAGGGGGGATTCGGGTTGAGCTGTAATTTGATATTCTTGACTTTGTGTCGTAATGATCCTTTAATGTATCCCTAATTTCTCAAATTGGTACTTTTAATTTTGCAACCGTCTGGGGGTATGCTAAATAGAAATAAAAACAATATCGATGTTACTTATTGTACACAAAAAATCAACTCATATTTTACTATAACTTTATTGGCAATATTAGCATGATATCCTGGTAAATACTAACGATAAGATAAGCATAATATATAAATTAAGAGAGCTGAAACCAGTTAGAAGGAACGAAGGAAGGAAGGTGCCGGATAAATGCTCAAAGTTTGCAGATTGTTTCCAAATTACAATCATTTGTAAATTCACCGAGGCTGTTACTAAACTCGGAGTAGGGGCAAAATGACTTCCCGTTGCATCCCCCAAATTCGGTGGGCTTCTCCTGAGCGAAGAAGCCAATCTGTTTGGAGTTAACTTCCGAAGCGTTGCAGCTAATTGAAATTAAAAAAATAGGAAGAAATAATATCAAATTAACTTCCTATCCGGCCATGCTTGTTCCTGTCCAATATGTTTATTTAACTCACTTGTATCTACATAACAAAATCCATGTTACTAGCCATGCAGTCAATCCGGCTGGCCCGCCATTGATAAATGTCCTTCATCTGATCAAAATTATCGTGTCTGATTTCCATTGATTGGGAATCTCCTTGAGCTCCATTGAAAAGACCCAGTCTGGCCAGCATTTTTAAATTTGCTCCGGAGTGAGAGAAATAAGCTTGAACTTTTCGATATTCCTTATTCCTTGGAATCATCATCCTCAGGATACTCACTTAAAGGAATTCAAATTAATTAAAATGTATTTTCAGTTTCCAAAATCAAAATTTCCAATTTCATCGAATTGGACCATTTACTTAAGAAAACTGCATTGCATCCACAAAAGGAGTACAAGCCTGCTCCCAAATAATCCTGAATTAATCCTGTATCCATCCTTCCAGTAATACTCCAAATCCTCCCGATAAGCCATGACCTTGAAATCCTCCAAGTCAAATAGTACGCACCACTCACTAAGGCTCCCATTGTTCCAAGTGGTTTCAAACGCACAAGTTGTATAAATGAGCGTTAGCTCCTCCAAAGTAAAGTTCCTGGACAATCCACTCCTCCTTGACACTTTGGCAATGGTCCTGTTCATCACGGTGGAATAAACAAACAGGTCATTTTCCCTATTGGCGGAGGGATTTTCGTCAACCTCCTCCTCCCATTTCGGACACAAAGAGTTTTATTGCTAATAGAATAGTATTGCCAACGGGCAATGTGTCAATTTTGACAAGAGCTCTATATAGCTGGCTCTTGGATAATTTTCTGACACTATTTTTAACATCACTCATGTGAGGATTCAATTGCGAATCACGACCATCAACTATTGACAATGGACGCTTGTGGATTAAGCTTGAAAATAACTTAAATCATTCATAACGTGATCACTCCCATTCCATTTCATTATCATTTGCTATTTGTTATTAGTATTTTTTAATACTTCTCAGCCTCTCGAGGTTAGCTAGCAATTTAAAACGAAAATTGGCATTCATTCTAGTTTGTAAATCCTTAATTTATGAGCCAGTAATTTAGAATAAAATAAAAATAAAATGTCTTTATCAAATCATATTTATGTATTCTTGTGTTCCTAGCGTCTCATTCATTTTATATCATATCGGGTGAACATAAGGCAGAAGGCTTTATGCAGCCAATGGCATTTAGCAGTGATGATGTCCCCATTTCCGGAGTGGTTATCAATCGAAATGGCCTTATGCAGAGGACATGGGCAAAATCTAGATAAATTTTGAGGAAGATATGGACTGACCCCAATCATAGCTATTTCAGGCATACCAATTTCATTAAAAATATCTAAGGGAACTTGATTCAAAATTTTTCGCCTTGCATGCAACGATTATTCTTATTAGGGTATTTAGTAAGATCGTATGCATATCTATTTGTTCCTTTTATTGAGCTCAAATCTTTTACAACTTTGGCAAATTGTGTCCTTGCTTAATCTCTCTAAATTCTCGTTTAGCCACCCGCACCCCCACATATAGTCCATCCATAACTAGAAAGTGATTGATTTATTGATTGATTAGCAATGGCAGAGGATTTGAAAATTTCTCGAGTGGGACTGGTCCGGATCGCCACTGTAGTAAGTATGGACAAGGCTAATTTGAAAATTATATCTAGATTTTAACATGTGACCGCAATTTATATAAATTGTTGTTTTGAGGTTCTTGGAGTATATGTGTTGGGCATCGGATTGTATTCCCATTTCCACTCGGCTTGGATTATAGAAGTGGAAATCCCGGGATCCCATGATGGACGACCAGGTCGTCCTCTTCATCCTGGTGGACCGCCCACGAAATGGTATGAGCACTGCCTGGCCCTGCGGGATGATCTGAAAACAATAGAAGGGCCATGCCCCAACATCTTCCTGGAACATTATTACGTTTCAATTATCACAATCTGCTTCATTCTCTCTGTTATTGGTCTGATTGCATCTTTCATGACTGAGTTGACTTCTCGGCCCATGAAGTATGTGGTAAGTTCTTACACTAAACATTTTAATTTATTTTAAAACTTCCTTCGTATCCATCAGTAATACATAATGCATTTATAGGATTTTGGATACCATGCCGTGGCAGCCTTCTTACTCCTGAGTGCCGCAATTACGTACATCATTTCTGCTGTGCAAATCCACAATGTTCCTCCGCCCAGTGAATCGGATAGTGCTCTGAAACAATGGGACAGAAGCAACCTCTATGGGGAAAAGCTTGTTGCTGGAGTAAGTATATTTAAATTAATGACTTAATTACATAATAATAACTACAGACCTTCATGTTGGCACTTTTCTAATGGAATCTGTGTCTTTTTCTACAAATAGGTTTTAACAATCGTGCAAGCCTTGGTTTATGGAGTTACTGCCGTACTGATTGCAAAGCAAAGCGGAAACAATGGGGGCAACAATGGGGCCAACCAATGGGGATATCAACAAGGAGGGAATGTTCTGCTCGCCCAACCCAGTCTCAGAACCGCTGGAGGCAACAATGGCGACTATCCTGATAACAACGGTGGCAACAATGGGGCCAACCCAGGGGGATATCAACAAGGAGGAAATGTTCAGCTCGCCCAACCCGTCTATTCCCATACAGCTAAACCAAATTAATCCAAGATGATGATGATGAAGGACCCAGGGGAGGAAGTCTTATTATAACTCAAGTCATAATATAATCAGTCAGGGGGGATTCGGGTTGATCTTGACTTTTTGTCGTTCAATAACTTTGTAACCGTCTAGAGGGACTCTAAATTGAAATGTAAACAATCGATGTTACTTATTGTACAAAAAATCAACTCACATTTTAGTAAAATTTTACTATAATTTTATTGGCATGATATTCTGGTAGATACTAACGATAAGATAAGCATATATAAATTAAGAGGGCTGAAACAAGTTGGAAGGAAGGACGATGCCGGATAAATGCTCAAAGTTTGCAAATTCTTTCCAAATCACAGTCATTTGTAAATTCACCCAGCCTATTACTAAACTCGGAGTAGGGGCAAAATGACTTCCCGTTGCATTCCCCAAATTCGGTGGGCTTCTCCTGAGCAAAGAAGCCAATCTGCTTGGACTTATTACCTTCCGCACCGTTGCAGCTAATTGATTTTTTAAAATAGGATGAAAAAATATCAAAATCATAAGTTTGTTAATTCCTATAATTGCAAGTTCATTAACTCACATGTACATAACGAACGCCATGTTACTCGCCATGCAGTCAATCCTACTGGTCCGCCATTGATAAATGTCCTTCATCTGATCATAGTTATCGTGTCTGATTTCCATTGATTGGGGGTCTCCCGGATTTCCATTGAAAAGACCCAGTCTGGCCAGCATTTTTAGATTTGCTCCGGAGTGAGAGAAATATGCTTGGACTTTTCGATACTCCTTAGAGTCATCCTCAGGATAATCACTTCAAATATTTCAAAGAAATTTTTTTCTTTCAGTCCTCTCAATTAAAATTTAATCAATGTCATACGAATTAGGTTTTACTTGAAAAACTGTAACGCATCCGTAAACGGAGTACAAGCCTGCTCCCAATTAATCCTATATCCATATCCATCCTTCCAGTAATACTCCAAATCCTCCCGATAAGCCATGACCTTGAAATCCTCCAAGTCAAATAGCACGCACCACTCACTAAGGCTCCCATTATTCCAAGCGGTTTCAAAAGCACAAGTTGTATAAATGAGCGTTAGCTCCTCCAAAGTAAAGTTCCTGGACAATCCACTCCTCCTCGACACTTTGGAAATGGTCCTATTCATCACGGTGGAATTAATAAACAGGTCAGATTCCCTGTTGGCCCCGAGATTTTCGTCAACTTCTTCCTCCCATTTTGGACACACGGAGTAAAATTTGAGAATGGGGTCCTTTGATAATGGCCTGGGGAAATAGACAGTGTCCAGCTTCTCCTCCCCGAAAATTGAGGATGCGAAGGAATGGGCGCTGGCCTCCGTCCTTTGGGCCTTGGTGAATTTGAAGAAAAATGAAGAGTTTGTAAAGGAGGGTGGGAAGAGGTTCGGGAAGCGGTGGATGTACCTGGAGGCAATGGAGGATAGCTCATATGCCCCCTGGGAGTGGAGGTAGGAATCCATGGAGGCATTCAAGTCGGGGCGGGGTCGCCATTTTGAGAAGTATTCCAGGGTTTCCGGGCATAATTCTGATACTACCCATACAGAAATATTTGACATTTGTCCAAAAGTCCAAATCACAAGTTTTTAAAGGAATAAATTGTAATTTTATTTCTTTGTCACTTACAACTGGCAGCATCCAGAACTTCCTTATGAAGCCCTGGAAGTAATGTCTGCATCGCCTCAATGTCCTCCTTCCCCGGATACCTGGTCCCATGTCGGCCAAAGTACCAGAGCTTCACCGGAG
>JAQIXQ010001507.1:0-14261 GCA_034700485.1 Pseudosinella alba | reverse complement strand
GAGTTCCCCTACCAGGTTTCCTTGGCCTACGACGGCCAATTCTTTTGCGGGGGCAGCATCCTCAGCAACAACCTCATTTTAACCGCCGCCCATTGCGTGGACCCCGTGCGCAAGAATGGCTTATCAAATAGCCTACAAGTCACTGCAGGACTGAGGGATCGGAGCAAGCCCGACTTTGAAAATCAGCAAATTAAAAACGCACAGTTCATCTACGTCCATGAGAACTATGACAACCAGACCATGCTCAATGACATCGCCATTATCGTGCTGGATCCGGAGTCACCTCTTCAATATAATCATTTGGTTCAGAATGTCAGTCTGCCCAAGAGGAATCAGATATTTGATGGATATGCAACGGTGACGGGGTGGGGGGATACCAAGTATAAGGGGAAGAACTCGGCAGTGCTGAAGAAGGTCACGATCCCGATTGTCCCGATTGATAGGTGTAAGGGTCTGTATGGGGATGGGGGGAAATTTCCGGTGACGGCCAATCACTTATGTGCGGGGGCTGTTGGGAAGGATTCTTGCCAGGTTCAAAAATGATTTTTTTTGCATTGATTTCACAATAAATTGTTTTTTGTTGTTGATAATTTAATTGCCATGTCCCAAGGGGGACAGTGGCGGACCAGCAATCTGCCGGGAGTCCGGATGGATCCCGACCTCTGCAAATAGCTCGGCTTGGTTACTCTGCGGGATTGTCTCTTTTGGGAGGGGCTGTGGGCTCACCCGAAGTCCTGGAGTTTATACCAGGGTGTCCAGCTATATTGATTGGATTGAGAATACGAAGCGTAAAGTTGCGTAAGGAAACAAGCTATGTGTTATAGCGCTGATGATAATTCTGAATAATTTTAAGCTTATGACCTGATTTTGATCTTGACAGTGCTCGAGGAAAATGTCGCACAGACTATTTCTACTGCTCCTCTGGGATTGGTTGCATTCCCAGGCCATTCCTCTGCGACTCAGACCCCGACTGTGGGGGTCCCGAAGGGTCAGAGGATGAACGGGAATGCGCCAACTGGCAAAGTTGTCCGCGGAGCCAGTTTCGATGCAATGATGGTCACTGCCTGAACCAAACGGATATTTGTGATGGTTTTGTTGATTGCAGTGATGGGTAAATATTCGACATGTCCACTTAAATTGAACATGACTAATGTCAAATTATGTAAAGCAACTTGATCGACTTTTTAGCTCTGACGAGATCAAGTGTCCAAATGTGAATAAAACTTGCGGGGCTGCAGAATTTCAGTGTGGATTTCATGGACGATGCATTCCGGTTAATCTAACCTTACCTAATACTCATTCTGATTCTAACTTTTGACTTAATTGGGGGTAATCTCTCCGTAATTATTTAGGACTCCTGGAAATGCGACAATGAACTGGACTGCGATAACGGCTTGGATGAGGTTGGATGTCCTGAACCTACTCAGGATGATACTAACACAGGCTCCGGAAATGGAAGCGTCCCCATTCTCGTTCTCACTTCACCCCGGCCTTGTCTGGCCACCCAGTTCCGATGCGACAATGGCCAATGCATTTCCTCCCGTTTCCACTGCGACTCTGACAATGACTGTAGCGATGGCTCGGATGAGAAGAACTGTCAGTTAGCTGACACAAAATGCGGCAAATATTCCTGGCGCTGCAAAACTGGTCAGTGCATTTACCACGGGTTTAAATGTGATGGAGAATTTGATTGTGGTGATCGGAGCGATGAAGAAGGTTGTAAAAATAATGATAATGAATGAAATGACAAATGAGTAAGTTTTGCAGAAATAATATTAATTTAATTTAAGCCAAGTACAAACAATATTCTCATAGATAGTGCACCAGTTCATTCATAATTATATTTATCACCGTAAAGTCTGCATTTATTAAATAAGTATCAGCATCAAAAACAATCATCAAAATCACAACAATTAAATATTATTAAAACCGTTATCAAAAAATTAAAAAGCCGACGGTTGCATGTCACCGAGGAAAAACTTGTCATGACTACGATTACGATATGAGAACTGATCTCACAAGTCACCTAAATATTTAAATAAGTAAAAACCATCTTCAACTTCAAGTCCACAATTTTACTGGCAACAGGTTTATAAATCATTTTTAAGATCCTTCACTGCGACGCAAACGTTACACCGAGGTCCCTGCAAATAACAATCAATTTTAAAATTACCAATTTACATATCCCATCATGTGAATCATGGACGATGTCAAATTATCAAATCATCAATATTTCATTGTCATAATTAATTACCTCTGGACGATCTCGGAAATCTTCTGGAATGCATCAGGCATCTCAATCCTGAACTCCTTCGCGGTCAAATACATCTTCCCCATCTTGTCCAGGCTGTACTCCGAAATGAGTCGCTGTTCCAGGATCCCGACCAACTCCTTCATCTGCAGGAACAAGGCTGCATTGATAACCCCATCCAGGTCCTGACTCACGCTTGGGATCAGTTCATCCTTGTACAGCCAGTGGAGGATGGCACGCAGGGGCAGAGCATTTATCTGGGGCAATTTGATTGTCCCTCCTGAGCCATTGCTGTCCTCGTCCTCCGTCAGCTTTTCAATCAAGTTGTGGAAAACTGGGCTGCCAAGGCTGAGGACGGATGCGTGGGCGTCAATGAAGATCCCGTCCCCGGTTTCCAGCTTGATGTCGGGACGGACCAGCCCATCATCGTGGATCATCTTCAGGATATCCCGGGACCGGGACTGCCAAGCTTGTTCCCTCCCGGCATCATCGGAGCTGGGGGCTGGACCTGGTGGTGAAGCAGGACTGGAGGAAGTTGAAGTAGACGGCATTACCACAGCCGGTGAAGGACTCGGATTCTGCGACCCCTTCTCAGCCCTCTTCGTCCCAGGTTGGGATGAGGATGGGGGCGGTCCCAGCTTGACACGGGTGGGTAGCCTTGGATAAGGTACCGCAGGAACCCGAGGGAGGGTCCTCCACATCTCTTGGATATATCTGTGATAATCCTCCATCTCAACCTTCCGCTTCTTACTTCTTGGCTTGACTTGGCAGTCCTGGGTCCCGCAGAAGCATGGGATCCTCCTCTCAATAAAGTATTCAGCTCCATAACACCAGCACAACTGCTCATGGGGCGGGATGTCCTTCAAAGCCAACATCACTACCCTGACCTGGCCGTTGATGAGCTTGGCTTGGGCTTCCACGTTGGGGTCACAGGAGTGATTGAGGAACCTCCCGACCCCACCAACTCTGGACGCATCCAGCGCAAACCCCGTCGGACTCCAAGAGGGGGCCACCGTCAATTCAACGGCATAACTTCCACCGTCATAATCCAGACTATTGGACAAGTGGACAAAGCCAGGGTAGTCCATGATGTAGGTTCCTTTCGGAATGACCTTCTCCGCGAAGACCCCCAGTCCGAAGTTATCGATGGGGTGGACCAGTACTGGCGCCAGAGTGTCGTAACCGCTTCCAAAACAGTCCCTGCCAGCTATTTCCAGGTACTTGGCCGCTACCATTTCCTCGGTGATCCCATCGTCATAGATGTCTGGAAAGAGAAATAAATTAAAATAAGTTTGTTGTGTAATGGGAGATAATTAAGAAACATTTAATTAATTAATTAGTTTGCTTATTATGGAACTTACTGGGCTGACCCTTCCACAGGAGAATTATCCTTGACCCATTTTTATTTTTCTTCTCACAGTATTGCTCCAACAAGTTGAGTCTTCCGTGGGCAGCTTCTTCCGTCAGGCTGTCGTTAAAGAAGAGGGGGAATTTAAGGTCACGACCTTTCCTCCCGGGCCCGGATCCGGATGCCATTTTTGCGCAGGACACTGGAACAAGGAGGGTCCAAAATTCAATTATAATTTTTTAAAAAATGAAATAGAAACTTAATTAAAATTATATATATGTGTGTTTAACTTACCTCGTTACCTCTAATTTACAATTAGTCAAGATAAAAACAACAACGATGTTAACAAGTCAAAAATTCAATTCAATTATCAACTAAACGGTGACTGTAATTACTGCGAGTAGTTTTAATTATTTGATTTTAACTAGTTTAATTAAATTAACTGCCAAAACTAAAATTGGCCGATCGTAAACAAAGTGTCAACACGCCATGTGAATGTAGGTATGTGTCATGCAATAGACAGGTGAAAGGAGAGGGCCACTTACGATCAGCTGTTTTTGATAAGTGGGATTGGATGAATGAATACAGAAAAAGGAATCAATTAATTGCCGAGTTTGGATAATATTATGGTAGATGGCGCCAGCCCATGTGCAGACGTTACTTTAGCAAATAGCGTCACCCAAAAGTCTATGCAAAAAAAATGATCACATTCGCCGATTTAGTTTCATTCTTTTTCTCGTAGAAGTGTCCGTATGGGGCAACTTGAGATTTCCATTTTTCTTAGAAATATCTTGATCTAATCATATGCAAATATTTAATTGAAAGACATGCAATTCCATTTTTTGTAATATTAAGTAACTGAAAGTTGGGTTTATATAAATGTCAAAATCAATATTTTTCATTTTCGATTCGCATTAATTTTTTAAATTCAGAGTTGAGCTCGCTCCATTAGTTGATATGAACAAGCATCCCCAGCCATTTTATAAAATTGTCCCAATTCATAACTGGATAGTGTAATTAGGAATCCATGAGGGTCACTTCAAGATCCCTAACAATCGAAAACATTTTTCTTTTTCAATTAAGTTTGCAAATCTCATCATCATATTACTTAATTTGTAAATATTATATTTTCCCTTGTCAGTGTCAGGATTACCTCTGAATAAACTCCAGAATTTTAGGCAGGGCTTCAGGCATCCCCTTTTGATACATCTCCGCAAGCAGATAAGCTTTTCCCATGTCCACCAAAGTATACTCGGAAATCAGCCTCTTTTCCAGGACCCTTACCATGCCACTCATTTGCAGATAGATGGCTGCATTCGCAACCGCTTCAAAGTGCTCCCCCACATATTGGGGTAGCTCATCCCGGTAAATCCAGTGGAGAATCATGGTCAAGGTCTGGCCATCCACCTGGGGCAATGTGATCATTCCCTCGGAAGTGGGCTCCTCACTGGTTTCCATCTTCCGGATTTCTTCTTCAATCAAGTCATATAGGACGGGGCTGCTCATGCTAAGGGCCCCAGAGTGGGCTTTGAGGATGATGTTATCCTTGCTGACCAACTTGATATCCGGTTCAACTATCCCACCATTGTCGTACATGACTTTCAATATTTTCCTAGACCGGTCCATGGGGCCTTGTCCAATTCCACTCCCAACTGAATTGTTCTCTACTTCCTCAACAGATTTATCAGGATCTTCATCTTCCACTAATTTTCTCTTTGTACCCCGTCCAGTTGAAGAAGCTTCCGGTTGGCCAGAGGGGGACTGCGGGATCTTGAAATTGAAAATTGTAAAAATATAGGATGGCTAATAAAATTGTATCAAGTTCAGACTGGAGGAACAAGGTTGACGAACCAATTCGCACTGCGTCTCTTGATCCACAAACTCTTTTCCGAGGCTCCTCCCCAAACCTTCAATGCACCTTCGATATGAAAAGCCCTCCATCCTGTCCCGCTTAGTTCTGGGTTTGATTTGGCAACTATCTGTCCCACAGAAGCAGACAATCCCCCTCTCCTTAAAATAGTCGGCGCCATAACACCAGCATAAATGTTCATTGGGTTGGATGTCCCTTATCGCCATGATAACCACCCTGAGCAGCCCATTCATGAGTACGGGAGTGGCTTCAGTGTTGGGCTCGCAAGAGTGATTAAGAAACCTTCCGATTCCTAAAAATGCATGGGAAATAAATTACAAATAAGTTGAATAATTAGCAGAGTTAAGGAAAATTAATTATCCTACCTCCAACTGAAGATGCATCCAAAGCAAATCCCATCTGCTTCCCAAAAGGAGGAACGCTTAGCTCGATGGCGTATCTCCCGTTCTCATCGTCCTTGTCATCCGCCCAGTGCATCCTCCCTTGGTAGTCCATGATGTAGGTCCCTTTCGCAATTGCTTTTTCGGCAAAGACACCCAATCCGAAATTGAGGATGGGGTGGATGTATACCGGCGCCAAGGAAGGGTTATCAGGGCTACGCATACATTCTTTATCTGCTAATTTTCTATATCTATTCGCTACCATTCTTTTTGTTAAGCCGCGAGCATAAATATCTACAAAGAATTAAAACAAGTTACAACGTTACAAAGTAAGTATAATTCTAATCTGGAAGTATATTTAAATTTATAAGTGACTCACTAGGCTCATCTTTCCCCAGGAGCTTGATACTTGTCCCATTTTTGTCGTTGCAATAATCCTCCAACAGTTTTAACCGGCTGTGGGAATCCTCAGCTGTGAGATTGTTATTGAAATAGATTGGGAATATGAATTTCTCAAGGGTCGTCATATCACATGAGTTCACAGTTGCCAGTAATGTCCAGTAATCAGTATTCTAAGCGAAGCCGGCAAAGGTCGATGTGGGATGATATGATAAGGAAAACTTCATTGGTCTCTCTGCGATTAGCAGGTGTGGTCGTGGTTGGTGTTCTCCACTTAAGTGCACTTGAGGTATGAACGCCTGTTGATATTTGATAGGTCTCAGATTAAATAATTTTCTTGTTAAATGGTAAGAGCGTGGAGCTCATATTGTCTGATGATGGCCCAGTTAGGGAATGTGATTTCTAAGAAAAGTATAAGTAGACAAGTAATAAAATTATTTTCGCCGAACGGGTGCAATGCCATTTAATGTCCTATTTATAGTCCATGTTCCCATTCAAATGCATCCTCATTCATGAGCTTTATAACACCGATATAAACTTTCTCTTAGAATGACATGATGGGGCAATATGAGAATTCAAAGAAAACAAATTAATTGCATTTTATTACATTGACTAATTTTATTAATTGTTAGCTGTAAATATCACTTTGTTTTATTTTTCCTCGTATCATGGGTTGAGTGAGCTATTATTAAAAATGATTAACTGACATAAAGTAGACAGATTATGCATGAATAGTATTTAATTTTAAAAGCCGGTGCTAGATACACCACACTCACAGAGATTGACTTGCATTAAGTAAAATCCTCCTTTGATGAGAAAAAAAAGATGCTTAAAAATTATTCATTATCCCTCAGTAACTTAACTACCTCATCTTTCTCCGGTAAGTCTACCCTCCCCATCGCAAGTCCCTGTGGCGTCTCCCCATATTTATTTTTAATTCTCCCATCCCATCCGCTCCTCACCAGAGCACAAGCAATTTCAACCAAATTTTCCCTGCAAATTTTTACGCTCGATGGAGCGGAGTATTCCCAAATGAATTTTCCGCGTTCACATTAAAATATCCCCTGGCCAAAAAAAAGTTCACCCCTTCCAAATGGCACCCGGCTGCTGCAAGGTGGAGCACATTCTCATTAATTTCATTTAAACGCTGATAATCCACGCCAAATTTGATCAAGTCTACCAAAAAGGTCCTTCTCCTCTTCCCCCAAATTGCATATGCCAAGAGGGAACTCCCCCGATGAATCACCACCCAGAAATCAACATTATTTTCGTGCAGGAGCTTCAACGTCCTTTGCTCCACGTCAATTTCCTTCACAGCCCCTGACATTGGAGTCAACCCGGTGGACCATCCCGGGAGATTAAAAAGCCCCGACATATTTTTTGCCAGTAGATATTCCGCAATGTCGTGGAACTGGGAAGGACTCAGGCCGGTCCCGTCCGACACCATAATGTGAAGGAATGTACGATTCCCATCCTCCTTTGCGTAGACATCCGCACCGTTGTCGATGAGGAACTTGACAATTTTTATACTTGTTGTCATATTTTTCCCGCCAGCTGCCCCGATGAGGGTAGTACTGGAATATTTGTTCCGGGCATTTATATATGCCCCATTTGCGACAAGTTTTATAACTTCTCGTTGGTTCCGTCTGGCGGCTGCCATGTGTAACTCCTTGTTCCAGTCACGACCCTTCAGATATTTTGTCTTGAGCAAAGCCAACTCATTTTTTTTCCTGTTGACATTGCTCCCGATTTAAACTCTTTTTTTCTCAGTAATAAAATGACAGGAAGATAACTTGCTCATATACCCAAAACTTCATTGACGATCATGGTCATTTAATCATGATCTGCCATCCGGAAAAATTTGTATGAACCAATCCATGCAAGAACAAGTTAATCAGCGATACTTTGTGAATGCTTATCGGTCGTGCTCGCCGTCTTTTGAAAAAATAGCAACATAATTGATATTGATAACCTTTGGCAGAGTTTCTTGGAAGCCAAAGACGGATTGCGACTAAACCCTGAAAATATGTTAAAGTGAACCAGAACTTGTTGTCCGAGACAGAAAGCATAAGCTAGTATGGGTGGATGGATGCGGGGGTTATTGATTTCGACCTAATGTGTAGCCCTTCCTAAGTAATCGTTTAAAAAGGTGTTCGATGAGTAAGCTGAATATTCATTATTATCAAGATCATTGATAACATTTGCCAGTTTCTTGGATGCTAATGATGAGGCGATTACGTCAAAAATTATATGCTGTGGTAAGCCAAATCAATGCAATCCAAGTCATAAAGCCGCCATATATGTTAGGGAGATCAATTTCAATCTTGGCTTTAGCAAACAGTATTTTTTATTGCAATTTACTTTTTCAGGAAAAAGTTCAAAGTTCCACGCCCATAAATAATACTAATTTCGACGAACTAGAAGAGCAATCATAGAAATGAGGGATCCCTCAAATCATGTCATACAGAATACTTACGATTAGGCATAGAAAATTATTTAATTGGATATTATGATGACGTCACAGCATGAAATTAAGAAACACAATTCAATACATATTCATATAGAGTATATTATATGCAAAATCTTATCCCAGTTCAAGGACTGATCCTTTGATTATAGTGTCAAGTTGCGATTTTGACTTTCTCGTACTTAATTTCGATTGCATCCGTCCCGAGACTCCAGAGTTATTCCTTTTCGCTGTAGGGCTACCCTTGATCGTTTCTGAAACCACAGGGATTGCATCATAAATTTCAAAAAGAAAAACAATTTATTTCTACAATTTACCCTGTGAATGTCCGCATTATACTGTACTTACATTGAGGGCGAGTGTGCGAATCTGCAACCGATTCAGTTTCCTCATCTTCAAAAATCCAAGGAACACGGACGCCTCCCCAATCTCGTTGCAGCCGCAGGCTTTAAAACTGACCAGATCTGTCAATAAAAAAATATAGCCAAACCAGTTCAAAGGTCATTCACGCTTTGATTATACAAAAAGGGAACTTACTTTCTAGGCACGTAACATTTGGTCCAATTTCCGTCACCTCCACCCCCTCCTCAAACGTAAATCCAATAACCCCCGTGTCCGTCAAATCACTTCCGTGCACAACCAGGGACTCTATCTTTGTCCAATACTGGCAAACAATTGAGAACCCGGCATCATCCAGTGCCATTTCCAATGTCTGTACATTTGGGAACCACTTAACCAGTCGCCGAACATCCTCCGCACCCACTTGAAAGTCCATTTTAAATTCATGCAAGCTCAACAGTTGCAAGTTGCTCATCACTTCCGATTCCAAGGTGTTGCCCACCATTCGAGTTGGAGGGTGGCGATTATTCACAAATAGATGCTGGACTGGGCTGGTCAAAAGTGAGAGGCTTGTCAGGTTTGGGACATATTGCAAAAACTCCATATCCCCCACAAAGTCCTCGTCCGAGCTAATCACCAACTTTTCCAATTTTGGTAGTGGCACCCCAAGCGGAAGGTTCCAATCCACAGTGTAATATTTGTCCACCTCAATTGACACTAGCGAATTGGCCTGGAATGCAATAAAATTCTGGACGAGTTCCCTGGTAATACCTGCATCCAGACTGAAGTACACTCGTTTTATGGGGATGTTGTATTCTCGGAGAATGCCACATGTATGGAGTGAAACCTCATCCCCGGATAGGGTAACGTAGGGCTTCACATCAAAATCAATAATGGGCAGCTTGTTTCCATCCTGCGTTTTAACGACTTTAAGTGCCTTCAGCACTTCCAGAACCTTCGAGTCCATAAATACTTTTATTCCGATGGATCGAAGTGAGGGGAAATGGGAGAACAGCTCAAGCCAAGACACGGGAAGTCGTAGTGAAATGTCATAGATGTGAATTGACTTGAGATTCACTTGTTCCCCATATTCGGGCTCCCGGTAAGTCATTGACTCCTCCGAATATTTCTGTACTTTGCATTGATTCGAACCGCTCAGGGTAAGGCTTTGCAGGAGCGGACAAAATCTATAGATGATTAGCTGGAACTCCTTGACACCGCTAAATTTACATAGGCTGAGGGTCAATGTGGTTATCTGGCTCCCGAGTATTGGGCCCCAGCAGAAGCGTTCAATGAATGTGTCGTTGAACATCCCATTTGGTCCTAACTGGAAGGGCCATGAATTTAAGTGCAACTTCCGGTACGGGATCTTGCTGCACTGTGTGGAGGGATCTTCCAAGTAGTCTAGGAATTGTTTGAGGGAGTAACTGACACTAACTTTGGAGTCACCTCCCCCAAGGGGTTTGGAGTAGTCAAGGCGGAGTGTACGGGTGGATCGGAATGCGTCCAAGGAGGCATCATACCACTGCTTACAGACAAGGCGATACTTGGAAAGATCCTCCACTGGGCAGAGTTTCTTAAATAATGTTTTCAAAACCTGTAAATAGTTAAAGTCAAAATATCGATCATGATTCAATAAATCTAATCTAATCTAATCGAGTTAAAGTCAAAATATCGATCATGATTCAATAAATCTAATCTAATCTAATCGAGTTAAAGTCAAAATATCGATCATGATTCAATAAATCTAATCTAATCTAATCTAATCTAGTTTAAGTTAAAATAAGGCGACTTGAGCCTTCGAACATATTCACTCATGACACCTTTGCGAACTGGAACATAATGCATTCAGCAAAATAACCTTGTAGAAAGTTTCACAGCTCGGTAGTAATGCATGTAATATTTAGTAGTCTGCTCGTGAGAGGATAAAAAAAAATAAGCAAATTAAAACAAGCACATATATGTTTCCTTGTCTACCTCATTCTGAACGAGCGAAGGTATTTTTCCATACTAATGTAACATATTTGTATACTGATATTGCATATTGGTGGTAGGGAAATAGCTGCATTATTATTCTCCATGAGCCTGCAGTCCGGTCATATTATGTACTTTTTAGTTACCTGTATAATTCAGCGCTTATATATACATGGTGCAATATTGAGTTTGTCAGTTAGCGAAGAGATGTATGATCTGGCTGGACATAATAATGTAAGTTGAGTTACATGAGCGAGCCACTGCCACACATGCCAAATAACTTTGCTCTTATATGACTGCATACGCATATTACAAGGCTTGAATGATGAGAAGGGATAAACAGTTGGTTTTTGTTGTTGTCATCACATTCTTTCATTGATATAGCTAGTGCAACTGTTGATAATATCGCATCCTTCCATAGTTGATAGTATTAGATTCAATACATTTTTTGTTGAAAACAAAATCAAACTTTCATTATTACAATAATACGATTCAAGTTATCATACATCTATTTTGTCTCTGGAGGACCAACGGACTACACCGTTACAAAAATGTCAAATTACCGGTGCTGCCCAATTTGTTTTCGAGGAGGTCATGAAGCTCCAACCAACGTTCCCCCGGAAGAACAAAAGCTTAAGAAAGGAGAAAGTTTGACACTGGAACAGAGATTCTTCCGAGTTTTCGCTAGATACATTGACATTCGTGATGACAACGGGGAGTTTCCTTTGGATAAGTTAACCGACAATAATTTAATATGTTGCGGGGAGTGCACAAAAGTAATGGAATCCTTTTGTGAGTTATACCATAAAATGAAGACAATTGAGCTTCACCTCAACTGGAAGGCGCTGACCTTGAAGAATATCATGATGGGTTCTAAAAGGGTGGCAAAACGAACTGCAAATTTCGAGGAATGTGTGAAACTGGCGACTAAAAATCATCGTGGGCGAGATGCGGGTGATGCCGACAAAATAATTAAATCCATGATGAAAACAAGGAACACGCTGATTGAAAAATGTAATTTAAACTTATTTTCATTTTATTGTAGACATGTGCGTGATCCATTTTATATCTTTAACTTAAATTTCAAAATTTTTGAACTTTACCGGCAGGCTGCCAAAAATTGACTAATGGTTTTCCAAAGATACTCATTCAGAAGAAGAGTAGGGTTTACCCTCACGAACAATGTCCAATTGGGATCCATCCTACGCAGAAGCAAATTACTGATCTTCCCGATGGGAATTCAACCGCTGACAGTAAAATCTGGGAATGTAATGTTGTCGCAGATGAAGGAACTCCTGTGGAGCTTGTTGCAGATCCCGGAATGGTTTCACCCCCTGACATAATTGACAACAATGATGACAACGAAGAAGCTACTGGGAATCCATCTTCATTGCTGGAATCGACAAACAGGGAAACATATATGGAAACCGTTAATGATATTAATGAGACAGCTCAGATTAAGGTTGATTTGGATCAAAAGATGGAGATGGACATTGGTACGGAAACTGTACCGCTTCCAGATCTGCTAGAAGTTCCAATCCTAAATGGAACCTCCAAGGTCGAGCGATCACTAGGAGGACTACGGTCCAGCTTCCACTGCACTCATTGTTCCATGAGATTTTCCCTTGTTGAAAAGCTGAAACGTCATATTACCGAAGTTCACAACTGTGAAAAAGGGAGTATCAAGGATGTGGTGTCATCGTCATCAGAAAGCGATGATGGAGAAAATGAAAGCGATGAAGGAGAAAATGTCAATGGTAGTTGTGAGGATGACAATGTGTCATTGTCATCCACTTCCATATCTTCCAACGATAGTGAAGCAGAATTGGATGAGGATCTCTTAATAGAGGAAGCTATTCCGGAGGTTAAAATGGATGTCACGGAGAGACCCAATAGCAAAGAAATAACGACTGTTCCACCGGGCAATGAAAAGCCTAGTGCATCGGCAAAAAAGAGCAGGAACTACAAGACATTCAACAAAAAATATGGCAACACTTCAAGTTTCAGGCTAAAATGTCCGGATTGTGAAGAACTTTTCAAAGACTTTAAACCACTCTTGCTCCATCGTAAAAACTCAAACGCCTGTGAAGGCAAATATGACCCGGCTACAAGCATTCGCGTAGAAGTCCGGATCCTGGGAAACCCGAAGACAGTGGGATTCACCATAACCTCTGCTGTGATTGACCTCCCCCAAGCAATATTTGTTTGCGAGGAATGTGACCTTGCCTTATACTTACCTGAGCATGCTGATACCCATAAGAAATTACATGGAACATTCCCCTGCAAATTTTGCAAAGTGACCAAGACCTACGCACCGGAACTGGCAATACATGAACTGAAGCATAAGTCGGAAAATAAAATAATAAAAGGAGGCAGGCCTGGACCCAACCAAACGGCATTTTGCCCTCGATGCGACTTTCAATGTTCATATTCGACTAACACTGCCTATGTCAAGCATCATCTCAAGAGCCACTTATCATTAATCTACGTGAACCCGGTGTGTGCAATTTGCCAGGCGGATACCCTCAAGAAAAATAATATACTGCGGCATCTTCAACAATCTCATGACCTTTCCCAAGTCACCGCCCCAGTGGATATAAAAAGATGCACCATAGATGAATGCAAGGCATACTTTCTATCGAGTAAAAAACTTACTATTCATATCAGGCGATATCACAACCTCTTAAATCGCCGTTACCGGAAGGAAGAGGTAAATGCTTCCATTTTTAGGTACACGTGTCAGTATTGTGAAAAAAGCTATTTACAGGAGGTGAATTTACGCAAGCACCGGATCCAAGCGCATGTTTCATCCTCAGAAACATTTTCATGTCCCATTGACAAGTGCTTCCAAATATTTGAGTCGAAGAGGGAGTTAGATTGGCATATCAAAATATCCACCAAGTTTCACTCCTGTCTGGAAAATCCTCCAAAGGAGAAGCCGTCCGTTCTTTGTCCCCAGTGCAATAAACCGTTCGCTGACAAGCGAGCCCTTAAGATACATTCCAAGTCCCATAGACGG
The DNA here is from genome assembly GCA_034700485.1 of Pseudosinella alba. Classification (NCBI taxonomy): domain Eukaryota; kingdom Metazoa; phylum Arthropoda; class Collembola; order Entomobryomorpha; family Entomobryidae; genus Pseudosinella; species Pseudosinella alba. Next base: position 214 of record JAQIXQ010001507.1, on the reverse strand, counting down.
ACTCTACTGGTTTGCGATATATGTGGGATGGTTTTCAAATACAAAGCTAGACTTGAGAGTCACTATCTTCATCACAAAAAACCGCAACACTGGAAATTTGAATGTGAGATTTGCAACAAAAAGTGTCCATCGAATGGGAAGCTGAAGGAGCATATGAGGACTCATACCCAGGAAAAGAAATTTATTTGCCAAGTTTGCGGGGCAAAATACGCTG
>JAQIXQ010001506.1:0-14269 GCA_034700485.1 Pseudosinella alba | reverse complement strand
TCCTTGAGACACCAGACATTCGACAAAAAACGATAACAATTTCATTCGACTAAATTGACAGACAGAGATAAGGAAAAAGGTGAAGGAGAGGACAGAAGTACGCCACAGTTACCATCCCATCATCACTCTGCCCTACTGATATGATGACCTACTCTGATAAAAGCCAGCTTAAATCCTTAACCAAAATGCTACAGACGATTGTGTTGATGGACATGGTTTAGTGGGTTCATAAAACGGGAGAGCAGTTTCATCCTCTCTGCAATTATGACCGGTTTAGTGTATCTTTACTTGTTTAATTCTAACGGAAAAAAAGTCCCACTTTTGGATCGTGTTTCATGACTCCATCCTCGTACTAAAAATAATGTTGTTGTTGACATAGTAAATGATCAGAGCTAAAAAGATGGGATTACCACCGGTGAAGATAGTGATTGCAGTAGCCACGCACTTCCTCTGGCAAAACTTTACTATCTGGACTGAATTAAGCTTCAGGGCTGATCAGTTTCGCGCAAAATGTTTACATAAAGTTTGAGTGAAGAAGCTAAACATGGAAAGAATATATTAAAGTTGAACATGCCTTGGGTTGGTTTTGCTACGTTGCATCTACATCCAACATCAAATGGTCATATTACATTTGTGCCATGAATTGAATCTGATAGGATTCAACTGAAATCCCCAGATATAATTTTATTGATGATCGATTATGATCGTTAATGATTAGTGATTAGAGATGCACAGTAGATTTAATTTAGATGCCTTCTTCACTTCTTCAATACTCCTTCCATGCATGCCACGATAGTATCAAGATATGGGTCATTCAAGCGAATAACGAGCAACGAATAAATGCAAAAAGGGATATAGTCGTTATGTGGTTATCATCAACTATGCACTTAAAGTGCATGGATGGCCACATCGCAATCTCACACATGCTCCGAGACCGTGACGCTATCATTTATGAGTAGTTTGAAGACAAATTAATTTCTTAACTGAGGGTGATGGTGAATGATGATGAGGCTTTGGCTTTTGACATTTGGACGATGATAAAATAAAGCAAATGGCTCGCAGTAACTTCACAATCAGTTAGTTGTCGCCACCTCTGAGTAACACTCCTTTCCGAAAACTCGTCAAAAATGACGAAATTTTCCATCCAACTAACTCTCTTTCCATCTCCTTTTCATATGGGGCACGTTCGTTTCGATTGATTGTCGGAATCCTCCCTCCGTCCCTGACGATGATCCTTACCGCCACGTGGAAATCCTGGACCCCGCCGGGAACTACAGGCTGGAATGGCAAGTGGACTGGGCGTCCAGTCGAGTATTTTTCAATGTGACCGCTAACACCAGAGGCTTCGTCGTTTTTGGGATATCCAAGAGGAATCCAGGCGGAGTGGATGCTGGTGAGGCTGCAGACCTCTTCATCGGAGGAGTCGATTATTTTGGAAGGCCCTATTATTCGGATCGTTATTCCCACCTGAGTGATATTCAGAACTCCAAAGTTGACCAAAGTCTGGATTGGGAATTACACAGTGCTGAGGAATCCGGAGGACAAACCTTCCTCAGCTTTTCAACACTTATGGACACTTGCGACCCCCAGGATATCCCTTTGAATAACGACAGTGTCAATTTAATATGGGCTTATGGTGAGCATGACTGGAGCCCTCTGGGTGACAACAGATTTGCTGCGAGTGGGCTTGTGCCCATGTACCTGCTGGATCCAGATTTAACCCCACGAATTATCCAAGAGAAAAGATTTGATGACCCCTCGACATTTCCTCTTGATAAGGATGTCAAAGTTTGGCGTTTGCGGAGCAGCATCCGACTTCCACCCAGAAGGACCACCTTTTGGTGCACAATTCACAAGCTGGAACTGTCTCGGAAGCATCACCTCATCGGGATGAATTTCCGAGTGAACAATGAGAGCCTGTCCAACATGCATCACATCATTTTATACCGCTGCACAGCCCCCGATGCCGCAGCCCTCCTGGACAAATATGTAAGTCATCCAGGGGAAGAATGCTTCTCCCAGGACACCCACATGGGGGAGATCCCAATCCAATCCTGCGTGGAGACCAAGGGAGGAGGTGCGATCGGAGGTCGTCCAATATTCCTCCCAGAGACCATGGGCCTCCCACTTGGGGCCACGGGGCAAGCTGAATATTTCCTTTGGCAGACGCACTACGACAACCCCACTGGGAGGAGTGACATTACCGTCCAAGTTGAGTATGATTTATACTACACCTCCAAACTAAGACCAAATGACGGAGGGATGTTCAACATTGGCCATCACTATCCAGGCTCCCCATCCATCCTAATTCCGCCTGGGTTGACGGATCACAGGATCTATGGCCATTGTAGTTCCAACTGCACCAGGAAGCTGCTGCCCCCAGAGGGGATCAAGCTTACCGGAGCTATTCTTCATGCCCACTTTCAGACGAGGCGGATGAGCATTCAACATTTTAGGGACGGGAAAGAGCTGGCTCCTATTTTGAACGATGACAATTATCAATTCCAGTTCCAGCCAATTAGGCTCCTCCACGATGATGTGACCGTTTTGCCCGGGGATCAAATCTCAACACGTAATAATTTTGCTTCTTATTAAAAAATAATGCGATTGATTATCAAAACAATTTTTTAAATTTGAATTATGTTGCAGGCTGTTATTATGACACAACCCGTAAGAACAGGACGACCGTTGGCGGCTACGGCACCGATTCAGAAATGTGCCTGACTTTCGGCTTTTACTACAATCTGATCCCAACTTCTCCCGGAATCTGCCGGACAGAGTTGATTTCCCCCGAATACAATGCACGTTATTTGGCCGGGGTGACCAGCATTGTTTGGGATCAGCCCAAGTTGGAATACGTGGCCACTGCACCGACACATTTGGCTGGGATGACCTTGTCCGAAATATCCGACTCCCGTTATGTCAACTGGACGGTGGCGCAACTTGGTAGACTTCAAAGGGATCACATGACTCATGCCCAAGTGGATCTCTGCCCAACTTATGAGGAATATAATATCCAGCTTCGAACAGGACTGCCGGCATCTGAGCTCACATTGGTCACTTATCCGATGGAGGCTGTGGAGTATCCGGAGAGAAACCGGTGCGCGTTAACAAACTAATTTAACTTGACCAAATTAAACTTTTGTTTCACGTCAAACTGTACAAATGACCTAAATTAATCTAAACATTGATTCCATTTAATACAATGACTTGAATAATTAAGTAGTAACCTTACTGATATGTATATATATATATAATTGAATGATTGGTGAGCAAAAGGAAGTCAATGTTTGATAAATGAATCTCTTGTCATATGAATCTATCGACCGTGAAATGAAGGATGCATAATTTATCGATGCAAATGGCTAGTTTGGGCAAACGATTGCCTGTCCGTAAATTATCATATCATATCATGTCATACCATCCACAGCACAACTAAAACTTACTTATTGCTTCATTAGACGGAGTCAAAATCAAATTCAATTATAGTGTTAAAGCTATGTTGTAACTGAAACAATGTTGGATTATTAATTATGCAGAATGCATCTGTATTCCCAGAAAACGTAGGTCATCCCAAACAGGTAATTAAACCCATTCATGCGAAAAATAACAAATTGGCTACTAGGTGAACATGTTGCGTGGCTTATGCTCCCATACATAAGATCATCGACCATGATGTCCAATGAAGCCTTACGTATTCCTTGACTTGGATAATATTAATTATATCTGTACTGCTAATTATGCAGTTAATCCCCAACTGCCTTCCGCAGTGGAAGTAGCACTGATTGGCATATATTTAAATTCCAAGCCAAAAACAAAATGGCAAAGTTGCTATTATTGTCATTTTTGCAATTTCTTTTCCTATCGGAAAATTTTATTCAAGTCAACTCTCTCATCCCTTCACTCCAGGGTGGAGAGGAGAATCCCTATCGCCACGTGGAAATACTGGATCCCGCCAGAAAATACAGATTGGAATGGGAAGTGGACTGGGAGTCAAACCAAATATTTTTTAATGTGACAGTGGAGACCCGTGGTTTTCTCCTGTTTGGAATATCCAAGCGGAACCCAGGGGGCCTGGATGCCGGCGAGTCTGTTGACCTCATAATCGGAGGTGTGGATCATTTTGGAAGGTCATACTTTTCGGATCGACATGCCCAGTTGGCTAACATCCGAGCTTCGGTTGTTGATGATAGTCAGGATTGGTTGTTGCTCCGGGCTCACGAGTCTGGGGGTCGAACCATCCTCAGCTTTTCCAGACTTATCGATACCTGTGACCCCCAGGATATTATGTTGAATGAAGACAGTGTGGATCTGATATGGGCTTATGGTGATTATGACTTTATTCCTGGAAGTGGATACGACTTTACTGCCAATGGAAGTGTTCCCATGTATCTTCTTGATCCGGATTTGACCCCACGATCAATCCAAGAAGGGAGAGGGATTGATTCCCAGAGCGATGTCAAAATTTGGAGTTTGCGCACCAACTTCAACATTCCTCCCAAGAGGACCACCTATTGGTGCACAATCCACAAGTTGGAACTTCCCCGGAAGCATCACATAATCGGGATGATCTTCAACGTGAACAATGAGGCCCGGTCCAACGTCCACCACTTACTTGTCTACCGCTGTCTAGCCCCAAATCCATCCGCCCTCCTGGAAAAATATGTGACTCATCCTGGGGAAGAGTGCTACTCCCAGTACCCCCACGAGGGGGAGATCCCCCTCCAATCTTGTACGGAGGCGATGGGAGGGAATGCCTTCGGCACCCGTCCGGCATTCTTCCCGGACACGGTGGGCCTCCCAATCGGATCCACGTGCCAAGCTGAATACTTTCTTTTTCAGATTCAGTACGACAACCCCACAGGGAGGACTGACCTTCAGGCCAAGGTCCAGTTGGATTTGTACTACACGTCAAAATTAAGACCAAATGATGGCGGGATCATCAATATTGGACAGCATTGGCCTGGCTCCCCATCCATTCTGGTGCCGCCTGGTTTGCCTGAACACAGGATTGTTGGACATTGTAGTCCCAACTGCACCAGAGGATGCTTCCCCCTCAGGGGATAAAGTTTGTGACCGGGGTTTTGCACTCCCATTTTGTGGGCAAGAGGGTCACCATCCAACATTTTAGGGAGGGGAAGGAGTTGCCGCATATCCTGAATGATGACAATTATCGATTTGCCTTCCAGCCCATTAGACTCTTACATGAGGAGGTGACCATTTTGCCTGGGGATCAAGTATCAGTTCGTAAGCAATGTAGCTTTCCGTTAATTTATAAAATGCCGCTATAATTTAATTACATTTGCTCATGAAATTATCTTCCAGGCTGTTATTATGACACAACTGGTAAAAATAGAACGACTGTTGGGGGCTACGGCACTGATCAAGAAATGTGCATGACTTTTGCCATCTACTACAACCTTCTCCCAAATCATATTGGATTATGTCGGAGTGAGTTGATCTCACAGGAATTCAATGCCAGATACTTGGCTGGGTTGAGGAACGTCACTTATGACCTGTCCAAGTTGGAATATGTGGCCACTGACCCCAAGCATTTGGCAGGGATGACCATTTCAGAAATATCCGACTCTCGTTATGTCAACTGGACCATGGAGCAAATTGGTAGACTCCAACGGGACTATCTGATTCATCCCCAAGTGGATATCTGTCCAAGCCATGACGAATATAATGAGCAAGTTCGAACTGGAATATTACCAACTCCTCCCACGTTGGTCACTTATCCCTTGGAAGCGGTGGAATATCAAAAGAAGAATCGCTGCTCATTATAATGATTAATCATTTTCCATATTTATGCCTATTATTTTATAGCCACGTAGATACTTGCGCATGGCATTATATAATCAACCTATGTTTATAACATTTAAGGCGTATGACCAGGAAGTAATATATCTTATATTTAAGGGCTAGAACAAATAAAAAAAGTTACATAACTTATTTTGAAAGTTGTTATATAATGTTCGCAAGATCAATTTTCATTTTCATACCAGTCCATAAGATTGGTTACTTATTTTTTTGTTAAATAAAAAAAAAACACGACAGGTAGCTTTCATGAACACGGATGTGCCAGTCGAGGATTTGTCAGGAAGTAACACCCATGTTATACATGATATGTTTTAAAAATCGATATATGAAACTACCACGTCGCCATTTCATAAAATGACGACCTACTTACAATATAAGTTTTCGGCACATATCTACTTATTGGACTTGGAGTCAGTCAGGAATTAGAAATTGATTGGAAAGTCTACCTTTTATCTCTTGAAAATCGACAGTAGTTGACAATCCGAGAAAGTTTATAATTACCGCAGCGGTTCCATTGTGCTTCTTTTGAAACATGGCTACGTTAGAAATATTCGAGAAGGCACAACCTCCCAAAATAATCCTGCTTGCCATCCTTGTCCTTTCAACTGAAGGGTCCCACTTTCCGTTCCAAATCCCGACGAACTGCATCATCAGCATAGTTACATCATCTTCACAGAATGAGACGACATCCAATTTCTTCCTGTTGTTCCCAACACCTCAAGACTCATTGTTCACTTTCACAAATTTTGATCACTTGAGCCTAGACTTGGCATTTGATAGTATCCCCTTCCAACCCACAACTTTGCTCAACGTGCCGGCCCGTCTTGGCGCAGACGAGTTGCAGTTCAACCACAGTCAAAAATACTTCCGGTTTCTGAGACAACTTGGCGGCAATACATGCACCGCTTTCATCCTCTTCACAAACACCTTCTGGACGACGGCCAGTGCAATCCACAAATCCGGATTTGGGACATCCGACCATTCCATGTTTTTTGTCAAGGTGGACAGAGTGTCCTCAGATGACCCTGTCATTTCCGGTTTCGGAGGGGATGGCTTGTTTAATTCCAATTTGCCTCCGTGTCATGCAGACGTCATATTCTTCTCCGCGTCAGGTACCTCCCAAGCTGGGGTTCACTGTTACTTCTGTCCTGATCAGAATCTGCATTTCCTCCCAATCGGAACTGACTCCAGTATATCTGAAGCCAGGTCACTTTCCAAGCGGCTCAACAGCAATGGCTATGGGCTACACTTTCATGTTGGGCCATTCCCTCAATTATATGCTGGAGCGCGATGGTGCCAGGAATTCAGAGAAAGTGACAGGGACAGCTTTCACCAGAAAGCGCTCTCCTGCGCTGACCCAAACTTGATTGGCCTCGGGTTGGTGACCGCTGCCCTCAACGTGACTGCGGACATTTATGAATTTGAGAATCCTAATTGGAATCCCTTTCTCCAAGGTCCTTCCTGGTTCCTCTCCGCCACAGTAATGGAGAGTGCTGCATTCCACGTGCCAAACTACTTTGTCACTCGACGAGGTTTCTACGCCATCCATTCTGAAATCCCTTGGAATGTCATTTCCTGTATTGATTCCAATGATCTCTCCTACTTTGAATTCCCAGTGCTGAGCATTGTCTCTTGGAAAGTTTGGCTGTGCCTGGCTGTCCTTGTTCTCGTGATCTCCTTCTACTATAAGAGCATTTGGTATGGACTGGACATCATGTGGCCCCTCCTGGGTTACGAAACAAACTATGTCCACGACCGGAAGTTGATCTTCCTATATTTGGTAATGTCGGTGGTGTTGGGAACCACTTATTCAGGCTACTTTATTACCGACACTGTACAATTGACACGTTTCCCAGATATCGACACTTGCTCATGAAAGAGCACTTCCGCGTGGTGGGTTATGGATCAATGGAGAGTTTTCAGTGGGAATGGGCAAAGGAGGCCATCCTTCAGTCAGAAATCCTCCTCCCGCCATCCCTCATCAAAGTTGCGAAAAAGTCATTTGGGGATGAGTGGAAGCTTACCGATGCTTTGAATTCTTTCCATGATCCGGGATATACTGCCGACATTGATGTAATGGTGGAGCAACTAGTGCATGAGAAGCTGCTGGCTTTTAGCATGTCCCCATAAGTGGGGGTATTGAGCAAGGCATTGGGAACTGGGATGAAGATGGTCAACGACACGATCCTTTGCAAGAGGGTAGACCTGAGAAAGCTAATCCCAGTCACTATTAACGCAGGGATAAGACTTCATCATTATATGTCCAGTCAAATGAGCAGAACAATCCATTATTATGAAGAGAGTGGGATTGAATTCTTTATTGAGGGGTTTAGAACCCATTCAAGCCATGTTCAACTGAAGAGGACGATGACGATGGTGATTGATGATGCGGACTCGGTGGAGAGGTGGGAGGCTATTGGATTCAAGTCTGTCTTGGGATTGAGTATGGCTGGGCATTTTGGGGTTTGTGGGATTATCCTTGCAGCATGGCTTGTTGGATGGTCCAGCCCCAGCGTAATAAATTATATTAACATGTTTGCAATATGGCTTATGAAATTGTGGATTTTAGTTATTGGGAGAATTAGGCAATTTATTGATTCGATGCAGTTGCGATACATATACGAATAATTTTGTTTGCTTATGGAAATAAATTGATTGTGCTGGGCATAAATAAACAGTAAATTATTTTAATCTACTCTGAGCCTTCTGAGAACCCCCTGGGTCTCCACATTTGGAATCCTCCTGACCTCCCCCACGGGTTTGGAGCATCCCCTCACAACCCTGCAGACATTCCTCAGCTCATGATCAAACCCGAGTGCTCGTATGTCCCTAACAATGCCTGGGATGGGTGAGGCGGTATTCTCCACTTGGATGCAGACAGATCTCCCGTTCCTCCCAAACAGTTCCCACCGCTCCGCGCCATTAATCGCCAGTGACTTGTATGCATATCGTTCCGTTAGACAACTGTTGGCAGAACCGGCGGATTCGAGGAATCTGCTGGCCCCATCGCTAATCAAGGACAGCTCATTCACCATGGTTAGTGCAGGCGTTCGGGGGTCGACAGCCCCCATCCTCTTCAAAGATATGCTCCTCCCGGCGGCTTCGGTAAGGAGGGTGTAGTTGCCAACCCGCTCCTGGAAGACGAATTCTGCCAAGCCAGCGATGTTGGGGTGCAGTCCAGAAACGAAGAACACAAACCTAAGAACGGAGTTGAAAATTAATTATTAGAATCAATTTCGGAATTTCGTAAAATTATGTTAATTGATGTTCAGTAATTTCGAATATTACTTACAATCCTCTGACGCTCACCCCATTCGGCCTCAACCATGCAAAGGTGCCATCATCCGAAGCCACCCCGTTGATACAGTTCCCAATGAAGTTATTGGAGCACACGGACCAATTCGGTTCCAACCCGGAGGTTGGGATTGCAATGGACAGAAGTACTGACAGGGAGCAGAAGAATACTTTGAACGTTTTACCTATCATTGTCAATCAATCAATTATACAGATGCTGAAAGATAAATTGCTACTCTTTTAAACAGAGTCAGATTAAGTATGAAGCTTGGAGCAGAACAGTCTCTTATTTATATTGGATTCTTTGGCAGATATAAAATACAAAAAAATGTAGGAAATTGGCGAGGGAAGTAGTTAAGGTCCACATATTTAAATAAAATCATTGTTACATTGTTAGTCGTTGTCCTTTAAATGCGTCCTCGCATAGATTGGGTGTTGTTGGGCATGATAAATTCATGTTAACAATTTTCGAAAACATGGCTACTCCTTTTAGACAGATTTTTAAGGACTAATTTAATTTGATATTGATAGCAAGATATTAATATGGACACCATAAATCGTAATCATCATCCATCTCTAAATATTGGAACACTTAATGAAATTTAAGTAAGCGATTTTAGGATGATGATAAGTTAGAGTTAAGGTGACTTTAGTAAGTACAGAAATGAGTAATTAATTAAAGGATGTGATGTGATGAGCAAAACTAGGAGGATCCATCCTGAATTGAATTGATATTCATACTGCATTTGTATATAATTATAAACGATTAAAACTAGCGTTTGCATCCCATGTACCGCTTAATAATGAAGCCTTCATGGATGAACAAACATAAACTCCCTTTAACTTTGGCCTCATGAAATGATCAGCAACCAGCACTGCTCGCAATCTTCTGACATTGTTTACCATGCTATCACAAAGACTTTGAGTGTAACATAAATGCTATGTAGATAATTAATTTAATTTAGTTTTGTTATTACATAATTAATTATATTTTGTTACTTTTTTCATGCAAAGGTTAACTGCTGCTTATCATTAATATTATCCCACCTCATCTACTGAAGACAACACTGATTTCATTTTTAGATTAGTCAGTTCAATGATTTACTCTTGAGGGTTGGAGCCTCTCATCACAACACTGGAAATGTTCAAAAGTGTATGATATGACTTACTGTGAGTAATTAGCATTATCACCAATAATTTGCCAAGCCATCTTGCTGAAATAAAATAATTAATTTTTCTTAAGGGTTGAATCCAGTGCAACATAATATTATATTTGCATTGACATTAGCAGTGTAATACACGGAATTACGTCGGCTTTTGCAGGAACTGGAGGTTTTAACAAAGATTACATGAACTGCTAAAAATTTAAAAAATATAATGTATGGTTCATAAGACGGAATACTCGTCCATAAGAAAATTATTGTGCATTTCTTGGCTTTGCTTTGGATATAAAAAACCAATAGGTTGATTTTATGCACACGTGTTTGACAGTTGAAGATTCGTCAAAAATAAGCAACACCCACTTGGATGGTATTTAATATTTTCAATGTTTTGAAAATCAATAATACGAAGCTACCATATCATCATTATTATAACTATTACATAAAACAGCTAGCTAGTTGACATATAAGCTTGCATCAAATATATACCTATTTACTGGACTTACATGTCTGCTTTTATCTTTTACGCAGTAACTTTTTTATTGGCAATGGAAATTCCCCTCGTATATCAATCCATAAAGAGCAAGACGACGAGCAGTTTGAAAACATCAAAAGTGCTTCATTTGATTTCTTGAAGCATGGCCATATTAGAAAAATGCGCAATGAGACAAACCCCCAAAATAATTCTGTTTGTAATCTTTGCCATTTCAACGGAAGGATTACATTTCCCATTCCAACTACCAACTAATTGCCTAATCAGCATAGTTACATCTTCACAGGATGAATCCACCTCTAATTCTGACATGCTGTTCCCAAATCCTGAAGTATCTTTATTCACCTTCACGCATTTTGATCACTGGAGCCTCGACCTGGCATTTGACAACATCCCCTTCCAACCCACAACTTTGCTCAATGTAGCAGCCCGTCTTGGAGCAGACGAATTGCAGTTCAACCACAGCCAAAAATATTTCCGGTTTCTCAGACAACTTGGCGGCAACAACTGCACCGCTTTCATCCTCCTCACGAACACCTTCTGGACAACTGCCAGGGCCATTCACAAATCCGGATTTAGTACATCCGACCATGCCATGTTCTTTGTCAAGGTGGACAATGTGTCCATGGATGACTCTATCATTTCCGGATTCGGAGGGGATGACCTGTTTAATTCCAATTTGCCTCCATTTCATGCAGAGCTCATATTCTTCTCCGAGTTAGATCGCTCCCAAGCTGGGATTCACTGTTATTTCTGCCCCGATGCCGATGGCAAACTGCATCCCGTCCCAACCACAATCTCTGAAGCTAGGTCCCTTTCCAAGCGGCTCAACAACAATGGCCATGGGCGGCACTTCAACTTGGGCCCCTTCCCTCAAATATTTATTGGGGCTAGATGGTGCCAGCAATTCACGGAAAATTCCAGGGACAGCTTTCACCAGAAAGCGCTCTCCTGCTCCGACCCAAATATGATTAGCATTGGGATAGCCACCACCGGTCTAAATATAACTGTAGACATTTACGACTTCGAGGATCCTAATTGGAGCCCATTTGAGCTGACTCCCTCCTGGTTTCTCTCTGCCACGGTGATGGAGACATTGCACGTGCCGAATTATTTTGCCACTCGGCGAGGTTTCTACGCCATCCATTCGGAAATCCCTTGGCACGTAATTTCCTGCGTGGATGCGTATGACCTCTCCTACTACGAATTTCCGGTGCTGAGCATCGTCTCCTGGAAAGTTTGGCTGTGCCTGAGCCTCTTGGTCATCATGATTGCCTTCTACTACAAGAGCATCTGGTATGGGCTGGACATCATGTGGCCCCTCATGAACTACGAAATGAACTATGTCCACGACCGGAAGCTGATCTGTCTCTACTTGGTGATGGCTGTGGTGATGGAGGTCACATATTCTGGCTACTTCATCACGGACACCGTGCAATTAACACGTTTCCCGGAGATCGACACTTTGTTCAGGAAGAAACATTTCCGCTTGGTTTTGTATGGCGTGGGGGACAGTGGTCAGTGGAAATGGGCAAAGGAAGCCATCATCAAATCGGTCCAATCCGATCCAATCATCGTCCCGCCAGCGCTTCTGAAAATCGTCAAAAATGCTTTGGGGGATGACTGGAGCCTCGCAGAAGCATTCCATGATCCGGGCTATACGGACGAAATTGATGTGATTGTGGAGCAATTGGTGCAGGAAAAATTGCTCGCTTTTAGCATTTCTCCATACATGGGGATATTGAATGCGGCTTTGGGAAATGGGATGAAGATGGTGAATGACAAGTACCTTTGCAAAAGGGTGGACTTGCGAAGGCTCGTCCCAATGACGGTTAATATTGGAATAAGACTCCATCATTATATGTCCGGTCGAGTAAGCAGAGCTTTACAATATTATGCTGAGAGTGGGATTGGATTCTTTATCGAGGGGTTTAGGACCCATTCAAGTCACGCGCAATTAAAGAGGACGATGAGGATTGATGATGCGGACTCGGTGGAGAGATGGGAGGCTATTGGATTCAAGTCTGTTTTGGGGATGAGTATGGCTGGGCATTTTGGGGGGTGTGGGCTCATCCTAACCGTCTGGCTTGTTGGATGGTCCAGCATTGTAGCTATCTTGGTGGCCAAGTGGCTTAGAAAATGGTGGATTTTAATTACTTTGATAATTAGGAAGCATATCATGTCGATATATTTACACTATAATTCCAAGTAAGGATATTTGCTCAACGCCATCAATTCAATACAAAGTAAATTGTATTTTATATTAATAATAATATTAATACTGTTGAGTGTAGTAGTCCTTGCAAATGTTTTCAGACAACGACAATTTCCCTGTTCCGGCAAGCAGTTAGCAGAACCTTTATGATATGATTAAGAAATGGCTTACAAATTTCAAACGGGAACAATTTTTTTCATACAACCGAAACAAAGACATAATTTTAATAGAACTACATAGTTGCTAAAACACCGAATAAATTTCAAAATTTCAAACTATGAAGGATAAACTTGTGCTTTTACAATGTATACATTACTCCTTACTGGGCTCACTGTCGTGACTTAGTTGGGATAAAAGTTAGACCCAAAGCGAGAACAAGTATCCCAGAAGTGTGTGGATGCTGACGCGAGAATCGCGACCATGTGCCATTGTCAATCTTTGACTGGAGCTCCTGTTTCATCTTCAGAAGCTGTCACAATTTGACACAGAAATTTAAAGAAAAATGTTTAATACTCTGTCATTTATGATAAGTTTTACATATTTCCCTGTGGCCTACTTACCCCAAGATTGTCGGCGTAAAGGTTAATTTGCCTCAATATGTTTATTTTCAGCATCCCTCCATCCAATTCCATTTGGTCTTGGGTAGCGATGGAACTGTCAAGATCTGTACCACCATATCCACTAGCCATGCTGTCATTGCTGTCCGTTCCAACGTGTTCCTTAAATCAAAGAATCAGATTGGAACTTACCATCAGATACAATCTCACGTGGATTCCATTCCGAGTGAAGTGGTCATCGTCAGCCCTGATAACCATTTTAATTTTCAATTTTAGTTCAAGACTTACCCAGAATTCAATCCCAGATGTGGGATTACACACACCTTGTGTGGCTGGAGCTGGACCGTTTGGTGGTGGGGGTTCCCCTGCTCCACTTAAATTAGCTAGGATATTGCCCCCATCCGTAAAATTATTCAACCCAGTGGTGGCCGAAAATGGAGTTGGAGCACATCTGTCCCGGTTTCCTCTCAGGAATTCACTTCTGTCATTACCAGCTACCCGTGCCGGAGCTGGAGTTCGTATTAATGCAGCTCTTTGGATGCTTTTGGCCCGTTGTTGTTGGCCATGAGTGGAGGAGCGCATTGGTCTGCAAATACTGGGGTTGCTGACAATTCGAGCACGATAAGTTTGCAGAATGTTTTTAAATGAATTTGTCACAAACCCCGAAGGGTCATGACAAGTGCCGGAGAAGTTCGGACCAGGCGGGGGATATATTTAGAGATGCTAG
>JAQIXQ010001505.1:0-14271 GCA_034700485.1 Pseudosinella alba | reverse complement strand
GAATCCCAAGTGAAAGCACTTTAGTCTTGATGGACACTACACAAAAATAACATACGACCCCTCTTACAATATCTAGCACAAATAGTGCTAGTAGTATAATTAAAGGGTCAACTGAAATTTGCAGCATCATTGTCAGTGTGGACTTGTAAAAACTATTATTTTTATGCGGGAATAAATATAACGCATCTCGTGTTTATATCTTTTGTTGGAATTTCGGATATAATCAGACAAACTTATTCCAGTGTCTTGCAGCAGCTGTGATGATGATCTAGTAAAAAACGGAAGGGCAAACTTGTTGGCTTTCACTCCGAACTATATCGGCGGGTTGAGTGAGGCGAGTTGAGCCATGCATTGGATATGTTTTATTTTGTCATAACCAGGAAAAAATGCCGAGGCAGCCCGGTTCCCCTGCTTGTTCAACTCATGCTCAGACACCGATGTAAGCTTTTTATAACTTTTTTGCATTTGTCTTGCCAAAAGTTAGAATGATAAGCTAAAGAAGGTATAAGAATATGAGAGTATCGAACTTGATTTTTCTCTTATATAGAAATACGATGATTGATACGCAAACATTCATTTTATGCATGCTTAGGTTCTGTCATGATTATGATTTATCCTATCCAAAATATTGTCCACAGAGATCTGAGGAAGATAAGAAGCGCCACACACGCTTTCCTGCAAGAGTAATTAATTTCAAGACAAATAAAAGTTTGTGAACTTATAAATAAATAAATAAAACAGGCTTGCATTATTTTAATTATCCCATATCTTACCAGGGCGACGGCAGCCACCGTGAAAACTCCAGCGAGAGATATCAGGCCGATAAAGTACATGTCGATATGGAACTCTTTGGATGTTGGATTTATTAGAGAACTTGGCAGGGACTCAAAATTCCATAACGAAAAAAAATGTCTTAAATTTATTATTGTAATTACCTTCCCATCCTGTACTGGGATAATTGAAATAGATGATGGCTTCTGTAGTTTTGCATTTATCGTGCCAAAGGTTTAAATGAGAAATTAAAGCAAAGGTTAAATAGTACTATGGATTTTGAATTTCCTTTCTTTCCTTATTCAAAGTGCGAATATGAATAATTTATTTTATCAGATAATACACATAATTAAGTCAGCATAATACTGTAGACATTGATTGTGAGTAGTTCCCTGTCAAATGCACAATATAATATATCACCCGACCCTCCAGTTCTGTATTTGTAATTTTGAAACATTTTTTTCTTCGCAATTTACCTTCACCCTCCAACTTTCACCTCAGTGCACACTCCCATTATATTCGTATTTTCACTTCCGCAGTGGAACTGAAAATTGCACATTCATCCTAAATTTATATTCTAATTCTAAATTTGAGTTTCCGGAGATAAAGGTGACAGTTCAAATGAGGCACGTTCTCCGTCACCTTCCCCTGCACCCCCAATCAACTTCTTTGAGCAAAACTTGAGCAGAACGCGAATAAAAAATAGCTGGATTAATATATTCGCGGAAAGGAGTAAAACGAAGATAATTGTTTCGGCAGTACTCTTGTAATGCATGTCGAAAACCAAAATCAAATAGATGATAAATAAACTCAGTCCAATCCAAAATAGTGTCCAGAGAGATCTCAGGAAGATGACTATGTTTAGGCAGCACTCGTTCTTCTGCAAATGACAATTAAAGTAAATAGTAGAAATATGTCAACTAAATTGATTAAGTCGTAATTTTTCCATTAATATCTTACAAGGAGGACCGCAACCACTATTAGAATCCCGGCGAGACATAACGGTCCCAGAAAGTACATGCTGTTGTCGAACCCTTTAAAATAATTAGAGAAATTATCAGTGAATCATATTTTTATAACTTAAATTGGCTTAAAATTATGTCTCATTTCAATTACCTCTCCATCCTTTACTCCAAGTGTTGAGGTTGAGATTGGGGTTGGTGAAACGGATTATGTTCAGTGCAAGAAAGACAAGTATCCCGCCCCCACCAATTAGCTTGAAAAGCGTGCAAGCATAAGTAGATTAGCGAACATGTTTACTTAATTACTAATTTCTATATAAATTCTATTTTGACAAAAAAAAAACTCACCAAATCAGGAATCCCAAGTGAAAGCACTTTGGTCTTCATGGACAATGGACAACAACATGCGACCGCTCTAATAACATCTATAGCAAATATTATTACTAGTAAAACTGGAGGTTCTAATAAAATGTGCTCTGCCATTGCTTGTGCGGATTTAAAAAAAGCCTGGTCTATACAATATTAATTTTTGCGTGGGATTAAATATAACGTGTTGATGTCTTTTTTGTGTGAATGAGGTTTATGGACGGGATCAGATATACCGATATTTTTATTTCAGTATGATATGATATAGCGAGAGCAGCTGTGATGATGATGACTATGATCGTGTGACTTACAAGGAAAGCAAGCTTGTTGGCTTTCACTCCGAACCGAACTATCCCGAGAGTTGAGCCGTGCTCGTGAATGCATTAGGTAGGGATGTTTTAAGTTGTTATGAACCGGGGAACATGTAGAGGCAGCCCGATGCCGGTGTTTAGTCAACTCATGCTCTGCCACGGATGTAAGCTTTTGTAGCTTTGCATTTATCCGTTTATCGTGCCACAGGTTAGGATGGGAATGGGAAAGTAAAACAAAGGGAAAATCAATACGACGGTTTGGAACTCTCTATCTTTTTCTTTATCGATTTCCAATTTATATATATTTTTTTAATAAGGTTGGGTAGAAACTTAGAAAGTCGAATATTGATATCATATATTATTCAAACTATCAAATGTGGCGCAATGGTATTTTTTATACATAGTTCGGAAATGAAGAAGCATTCATGAATAATTCACAAGGGAATGTTTATGACATCAAAATTAAGGCAATTAAGCTTGCTAAGCTTGGATTGGGATAATAGTGAAAGCTCAAAATTCATTTTTTGCTATGATAGCAATGCTATCGTTTACGATACACGTCAAGATAACTGTTTTATACAAGATTTTATTTCTGCATCAAATATCATCCTCATCCTCACTCTGCATGACCCAGAAGAAATTAAATATGCAATGTATCAAATTACTCAGTAGCTTGTATAATGATTATAATTTATCTAGTGAATTGTTTGATAGTTAAGTAGTTAGATAAGATAATTATAATATTCGGTTGAATTTGATCATTAATGTATAACCATTTATGTGTAAAATAACTCTGATTACGGAAAGATTTGCATTACATTACAAGTATATAACCACAATATTTACTGAAATCGACCATAGCACGGTACGGGTGCTTACTCAAGCTCACGATCAGACATGGATATGGCTTGCCTAAAATAAAAGACATTTGGTTTGCCAAAAGTTAGAATGATAGCTTACAGCAATGATATTATTTATAATATTGGAGACAGAATCAATATGAAAGCAAGCCATACGATGATGATGCTTATTGATTATATTATATTGAACATTACGGAATATAGTTACGGTTGTAGCATCGATAAGGGAGGCGGAATAGGGAAATTGATTTTGAAATGGGATTATAGCAACGACAATAATTTTTAGGGATGTATCATGAGTTGACTTATGGCGATTTGATAACACCATTCGAAAGGAGATTGTATGGACTAATAAACCAAGACACGGACTAACAGGTCCAAATAAACTCATTTGTTCATTACGTTCACCCTTTAATTATAGAGACGATAATTACTACCATAAATGGTCAAAATTCGGTTTTTCTCCATAAATCCGATGTACTAAGAGGGAACGCATTGTCCGACAAGAGGAAGTGGAAAATGACAAAGTGCCTTGTTCTTCGGTTCTGGATGGGTTGACACTTGGGAGATACAAAAAACTATAAACCGGTAAGCCCTCACATGGAATTAAATTTTACATTACCACGACCAAAACTAAGTGATTTAGATAATGACGTTTATGATTCTGAAGTAGTGTGTCAGGCATATCTGATATGATCTAAATTTTTGTATTCATTTCTTATTCATATCTAAATAAAAAATTCATATCAAAGTCTGATCACATATGGATATAACACGCAAATGTTTTTATTTTGGGATATGCCTGACGGCTGACACTCTATTATATTATGCAGTTATTATTCAAATGACATCGTGAAGAGCAATTAAATGATAACTGATTTTATATTTCCATATATTATGGGGAATGTTTTCCTGAATGATATGGGGTAGTTTGCTTGCCGTGCCTGATCAAATGAAATCACGCCTGGTTCTATGTGATTGCTTATAGTCATACTTTATTCACATAAGGAAATATTTTGAAGAAATATTATGATTTGTTAATATACACAACTAAAACGACATATGAATTATTCTACTACTTTTATTTACACATGTGACTATTTGCTTCTTTGGGAATATGGTATAGTGCAGCATCAGGATCAAGGATCTAAAGTTTGTATTAAAAAGAAAAGAAAGTTGAGTCATATTTATTGTCCTAAAGTATAGAACAAGTAATGTGATAAGGATAACTACTTCAGATTTCTGCATAAGCAAGTAAATCAATCTTTAAATCAATTGCTTACCATGCATCCTCGCGACATATCATATTCATGGAGTTAATTTTGATCGTCGTCATTGGTTGCGCATACACCAGCCCCGCTATCCATAAGAAACTTTTTTATCTCCGGAATCCGGTTGAGTTGATAATTCCCTCTCTTTGGATTTGCTGCTCTGTCTAAAGCCGTTTGCTGTTGTTTGTCCTTTGAGTTGACGGACACTCCAACTTTGACAAGAAATTCTAGAACGTTGAAGTATTGACGCTCTGCGGCCCGATGCATCAGTGGATCTTCATTTTCTTCCATAAAGTTTACATTGAATTTCACTCCATCATCCCCACATTCTCTAACTAGTGAGCTGAATTCATCTTCGGTTGGTCCAGTGTCTTGCGTAACAAGACAAATGAATGCGCGATGAGCGAGTAATTGAGTCCACTTCACATCCGTTTTTGATTTCAGAAGCTGAATGGTTTTAAAACTTATGCCTTCTTTCTTCACCGCCTTGTGGAATGCAGTCTCCTTCCGTTGGTTTAAAAAATTTGGGTTCGCATTATTTTCCAGTAAAATTTTGATGACGGAGAAATTGTCGACTTTTTTATGATGACTTGAAGCACCCCAACTTCCCCAAGTTTCCACTCCATAGTGAAGAGGAGTATTTCCTTTTCTATCCACCTGGTTAACGTCAACTCCGAGACTAATTAGGTATCGAATAGATTCCAAGGCCCCCCATTGTGCTGCATAATGAAGCGGTGATCCCCCATTTTGAAAATTTTTTTCATTGTCCTTTTTAACTAGATTTCCAAGATGCTTTATCCATTCGTCATAGTCCCTAAAACTTCCCTGGTCGGAGCTCTCCGATGTCTCAGAATAATCAAAGTCATTGTATGGATAGGCAAATGTAATACTCGGCAAGTGCTCATCGACAAGGAGTTTAAGTGCGTCCGTGTGTCCCCTTAGAGCCGCTAGATGAATTAGGGAAAGGCCGCTATCATTTTTCCAATCCACATCGGATCCATGTTTGATTAAATTCCGCAGTGTGTCTGCACTTCTTCCACACTCTACAGCCGTCGACAATACTATTGGAAAACCGGCATACTTGTCTACGTAATTGAAATCTGCTCCAGCAGATTTCAATAAGTCTAATGTTTCCGGGAAGGGGTCGGTACTTTTCAGGATACTTAACAGTGGAGTTGATTTATTTTTCGGAAAAGGGTCGACCCTTTCCAGAATACTTAACATTGTTGATTCAGTGGATGGAGTGTCACTTCCGGCTATATGAACTACTTTTCTCAGACTTTCTTCTGGGATGCTCGATACGAGAGCGTGATAGTCTGCATTTGTAAATTCGCTTACCCTTTGGAATACCGTACTTCCCAGATGGTCCCTTACAGTGACGTCGGCCCCCAAACGAATCAGTTCCACCAGCAGTCGAACATGAACATCATGCATTAATAAAGGATGCTCCAGCAGCATGTTATTATTAATCCTGTGAAGTGTTTGCATTATCTGAATTTTGTTCTCGATCTCAGGCATATCCTTCCGAGTATATCCAACTAGGATACAGAGCAAGTCATTATTCTGTTCCACGTACTCCGTAAGACCCTGCTCTCTGATAAGATACTCCACAGATGAGGCGTTACCCATTTCGATAGCCGCGTTGAATAGAGAGATTTTCATATTCATATTTAGCTGCTGATGCTTTTCAAAATGAATGAACGAAGCTTGAACTATCTGTAGTCCGGAATATGGAACACAGAAGCTAAGAAATTCATAGGTAAAAATTTCACTTGATTGAAAATCGAATGCATTCATTTCATTGAAAAAATTGAAAATGCCGACAAGGTCGAGACATGCGCATGCAAGAGCTATTTGATGGAGAGCTCGTTGGCAGTTGGATGATTGTGTTATCGTGCTGATAAGGTGAACTGGGATCCTTATCTTTTTCTCTTGAAAATCAGTAATGATGGAATTGATGAGGTAACTGATCACGGGACAATTAAATTCTCTTCTTTCAAACTCATCCACATCATCAATGCATCGTGTGGGGAGCAAAGTAAACATCATCCAATTTCTGGAGCCGCACACCGACATCAATAGGAATTCACTAATATTTTCATCCCAATCACAATCCTCACCGCTCAAACTCTCTGTGACAAACCATGCAATGAAGTATTCCGCAAATGTTCTGTGTATAAACCTTATCGGCGATTTGGCTGATCCGGAAGATTCCACAATGCCGATTTTGACAAGCTCTCTTTCATCAACCTCATTACTAACAAATACATATTTTACCTCGGCAAATTCACTTGGGTTGATTAATTGCAGACTGAGTTGGACATGCATTTCCATGATCTCCCTCTTATCAAAATTGTTCATTCTGAACAAAGACTCGTATTTTTTAATTTTCTTCTCTATAAGACGCTGATATAGGGTGGTGATTGTGCCAATGTCGTCAATATGGACTTCTGTCGTTGAGTCGTTTTCTAATGCGGCATAGTCAATGGCATCCACTTCATACACCTGTCCAATCAACAGACACTGTAAGGGGATTCCTGCAATGTCTTCCTCCGTTGACTTCATTCTTTCTTTCAATGAGGTCAAGCAATGATGGGCAAAATGGTGGAGTCTTTCGGTATTTAGGGGAGCCTTACTTTCTGTGGTCCAAAAGGTGGTTAGAAATTTTGTCTGATCTTCTGTGCAGAATGACTGTATGTTGTATGCCATTATACTTAAACTGTTTTCGATCGAATCCAAGAGATGCAATCTAGAGGTGATCCACATCCTGACAGATTTGAATGTTCGGATTTTATTCAATATTTCAAGTGGGAATTCTGAGTCGGCGGAATCCACTTCATCGAAACCATCTAGAAGGAGCTCTATCAGGATGTCTTCTGAATCTGAATTTAATTTTGATTCCAAAACTGCTTTTCCGACCGGATTTTCGCATACGATGTTCGTCAAAACTGATTTTATTGCGTCTGATGTTGTTGTGGGGTCTTCTAGGTCATTTTCTTCAATCTGGTTGATAAACTGACTGAGTTCCACAAAAAAGATCTCTCTTTTTGGGTCCATTTCCTTCAACTTTCTTCCAAATTGTGCTAGGAGAACTGACTTCCCCATCCCTGGGCTATCCGCTAGACAAACAACTTGACTTGAACCGGAAGATACATCCAAGCAGAAATCATCTTCGCGCAGTTCCATCTGCGACTTGTCAACGCATTCCTGAATAACCTTCATGCTCCCTCTTGACTTAATCCATCGTAACTTGCTGTTTTCGTAGCGGAGTAAGTGGACAGGCTTGTCGTCACTCTTCCTGCAGATTTTTTTGAAGTCGATGGATTGGTCAAGAATCAAATAATTCACGGTTACTTTCGCTTGCCGAATCTGATTCCTTGAATTATCCGATGCTTTGTTTTTCAAAAAACTACTCAACTGATACAGTTCCATACCGGTGAATAAGAAAATATCCTGGCTATGTTTTTCAAATATTTTGAGGGAAATGAAATGTCTGGTGAGGATTTTCCTCTCCACATAATAGCCCGGTTTTTTCTGCAGTGTCTCCTTAAACAATCGGATTTCATTGCCGTTGATCAAGTCAGCAAGAATTTGACCATCTAACTCGACATCATCCAATTCAATCCCGTGCTCTCTTTCAAGCTTGTCAGTTATCTCCACTTGATGAGACGGTGTCAGGTCGCCCCATTTCATTTCGTCACTACAAATAACAATCTTGTTCTTCCAAGAAGCCAGCTTCCCAACCACTTCCTTCACTTTCTTCTCATCCTCGCAAGTAATGAACACGACCTTGTTCTCACCTCTGGGCTCCACTCTGTTCAATTGCTTCAGGTTTTTAATTTTGCACCCAACCACGATATCCACTACTGTCTTATCACGACCTTTGGGAGACGAGATTAACTGAAGAAATCTGTTCCACTCGTGAGTGGAACAGTTGGGCACATTTTCAGTGATCTTCTTGCAAGTGATGTTATCATCAAGAGTTGTAACAATGCAGAACTTCCCGTCTCCACCCATAAATTCCTGAAGATTGTCTGGGATTCGGCGGTATTTTTTGGCTGAGACACCGGCTTGTTCTCCCTCGTTATCTTTACCTGTGAGCGTTTTTTCCAAGCACTCTGTAAAAATTAAAATGTCAATTAAAATTTTGCTACGTTCTTATTTGTATGAATATGAGTAATTTATGATTTTTACCGGAACAACTGGACAGGCATGCTTCTTCCAAAACTCCGCATAATATTTGTAAAGTAGCATTCTCCCCTTTTCTGCCAACCCAATCCTCAATCAAGGCATCAACCACGCCCAGCAATGTCTTTTTATCAAAACGGTAATCATCTCCCAACTTCTTTACTTTCTCCCTAGGAGTGTCTAACAAGACAGCAAAGTCATTCCATTTGTCATGAAACAAAGGAAAGGATTCCGATGATTTCAGGGTTAGGACGACTTTCTGAATTGTGCAGTCTGAAATGGGAATGAAAGTTAATTATTCTAATTCGGTATTTTTATGCACGAACTTGTGTACAATATTTTGGCAAGTTTAATTCGTAAATTATTTGTATTACCTTTCCCCACCACGATGCGTTTTGTAGACATCGTGATGCCCTTAAATTGTACTATTAAACTGAAGTAGGTAACTTGCAACCAATGGATGATTTGCTGTATTTAAAGATTAGCAAGTTAATTTTAACTTGAACGAATTTTAATTTGCCGAAAATGCAGTTGCTAAGCGAGCAAGTGTGATTTTGGGATGATGAGTGATGGGTGTGCGATTTTATTTCTGCGCAAATCACAAATTAATGATGCGCATTTTTTTTATTCCCCAGTCCAATGCTCCTTATCTTATCATTTTATCCAAACAAGATAACCACCAACCAGTGATGTATACTTATGGGCTGACTAAAAAAGTAAAGATGATAAGCTTTTTGGATTTTGTTCTTTGTAGACATGATGAATGACAGTGAATGCTTATGTGTTTGGGCAGGGAACAGAAATTTTACTGTCTTTACCTATCAATAGATAGGTATTTATAATTCATTGCTAGTATATATGTACACAGGCTTCACTTCGAGAGTCGAAATATGGTTTGTTAAACATAAATTATTTAGTTATTTTTCAACGTTCAACCAAGTAGGTGTACAAATTTAGCATTAAATAGGTTGCTTTTACTTTTCTTACCTGCTTTTCAGGAAAAAGTAAACAAAGACATAAGCATAGTCTAATCTTTCTTTTCCCCTCTCATATTGCAGCCTTTCTCTTCCCAGTCTCAATTTAATTCATAATTTATTTCAATTACCTCTCCATCCTTTACTTCAAGTATTGAGATTGGGATTGGGATTAGTGAAACGTATGATGGCCAGTGCATTAAATACAAGCATTCCGCCCCCGCCAATTAACTATAAAAAAGAGTTCAAACAAGGAGAGAGGACATTGGAATAAGTAGAATTTAGAGCTTATACTTAATCTTATTATTATTGCATTTTAATTGTGGTACAGCACCCGCCAGGTCACAAATCCAAAGTGAAAGCACTTTTGTCTTCATGGACAATCAACAACTGCATGACACCGCTCTAACAATATCTAGAACAAATATTAGTACTAGTATAACTGAAACCGAAGGCTCTCCTAATGAAATATGCATTGACATTACCTGTGTGGATTTGCTTTCACTCGGATCAAACCATCCCATAAGTTTAACAGTACATGCATTAGGTAGGTTCGCTTCATGTTGCTATAAACCGGAGAACATGCCAAGTCGGTGTTCATTCAAATCATGATAGGCCCCGATTCTAAGGTTTTGTAGTTTTATGCATTTAGCTTGTTAAAGGTTGGAAGGGAAAATAAAACATAGGCAATATCAATACGACGGGCTGGAATTTCCATTCCTTTTCTCAGCCGACTTTCAATTTATATTTTTAATAAAGATGAGCAGGTAATTGAACATTATTGCAATCATATATTATTCAAACTGTCCAATGTTGTGGGCGCAATGAACATTTTATACACAGTTCGGAAATGAAAAATACTTATAACTTATACGCTATAAAGAATGCTTATGAATTAAAAATTAAGGCGATATTTTATCTCTGATTAAGGTTGAGGTTGGGATAATATTGAAAGTTTATAATAAAAGTCGGGCGGGATTTCCTTTTTCTCTTCTAGTAAAATGTTTTATACAAAATTGGTTTCTGCATCGAACATCAACTCAACCCTCAACAATGTTTTAAGGTATAAAATTACTCTGCTTGATAATGACTTTAATTTGCCTATTGGATTGTTTGAAAGTAATGCAACGAGATTATATAATTATAATGCTACGATCATGTTCTGATTGAGAGATCAATCACTTTTTCATTGTGACTGAAATTACGTAACACGTGAAATTAGGTTGAGTTTTATCACTTTTATAATAACTATTTGTGTACAAAACCACACAAACTAAATGAAGATTTTCAATTCAATACAAATATAATTACCTAACCACAATATTTTTTCCAGTTAACAATATTCAAAGGTCGTAAGGACAACGCTTACTGGAGATATGGGATTGACGTCGTACTCAATAGTTTATCAGAGCATATTGTTTCATTAATTTGCATGAGCATCGTCATGGGCCGTCACCATGCTTGATTGTGTATTAAGTCAAGTATCAAACGGTTTATTGTAAACTTATCATTTCCCAGTAAAATAATTATGCAGGTGGTCATCATGTGATGTCACTTTCCTTTCCCATGTCACAATAATGGCTCGTCACAATCACAATGACGTGTTGTTCTGTATTCAATCGTCAAAATCAATGACTGGATATTACACCGTCTTCAAATCAAATCCCAATGCTTAACTGTTCATGCCATTATCATCATTCATTCTGAGTTTCTGAAACTAAGTAAGGTTGACAGCTCAAATAAGGCATGTGCTGCTTCATTTTCTCCCGCAGCTCCAATCAACTTCTTGGAGCGAAACTTGACCAGAACGTGAATAAATAGTAGCTGGATTAATATATTCGCCGAAAGGACTAAAATGAAGATTACAGTTTCAAATGGTCTATAAACATCCAACATAAAATTTAGAAGGATGATAAATAAACTCAGTCCTATCCAAACTATTGTCCACATAGATCTCAGGAAGATGACTACGTTCATGCAGCACTCATTTCTCTGCAACGAAGAAGCAGTATGAACTGAACACAAAATATAAATAAATGGTATAAAATGATGCTCCCATATCTTACCAGGAGGACCGAAGCCACTGTTAGAAACCCGTTATGTTCAGCTCATGTCATAATAATGATGAATGTGGGTTTTAATGAGTTGATTGAGATTGACTTGATAACACAGTATGAACGGAGATTGTATAGATTAACCAAGACTAAGATGCGGATTAACCGATCCAAATATAATGACTTGATCATGACATTGCGTGTTATTTGCGTGTAGATTAAAAAGGTAATAGTATTAAGGGATTCACTGATTAGTGCAGAGCAAATTGCAAAAGATGGGGATGATATGTTTGTTAATTAACAAAATATTTAATATTCCATGTGAGTAAAAGAGAAGACAACAAGCTGACCCACCTCCGCCCATGAGTGCTTCCTGCCTAATTCTATGCAGTTAATCCCATGTGCTGCTGTAAATATCGATTCCGCCTAAAAAATATGAACGATTTAACTCATATATGGGAATAATAATACCAAATTGTGTGCAGTCAACGGAACAAAAATGCATTAATTTTTTCATGTAGACAGGTATTCCATTCATAATCAGTATTTATTGTATTTGGTTATGATAGCATGTTGACTAGGCAGCTTAAATCTGCTTTCAAGTACAAAATAATGAATGAAGGTGATGATGATGATGATGATGATGACTAAGTAAATGAGAACCCAACACAAAACTAGTAATATAATATGAGATGGTTAATTTGGATTGCTTTGTTCCGTTGACTGCACACAATTTGGTATTATTATATTTTTTGGCGAAATCGATATTTACAGCAGCACATGGGATTTAAAATGCATGCAATTAGGCAGGAAGCAATCAAAACTATTATAAATTAATATGTTTTAGCTGCCGCAAACCAGCATTTGATAGCTTCGCTTCGCTGTGCTCACTCCTTTGATGATAAATGATCAACATAACAATAATGACCACCAAAATCATAATAATCAAACGACCAAACCCAAAATCTGGACAATATGAATCTGGGCAGGTTGGAGGAGGGTAATCATATCATCTTCTCTTTTACTCATGTGATGGTATTAATTTGGCTGATTTGATTGTGTGATGGTTAAGTAGCTAGATGAAATATATAATTGTATTACTTATAATTATATAGGATTCTGATAGGGAGATCAATCGCTTGTCCATTGTGACGAAAATTATCCAGCACGTGAAATCGGATTCAAATTTGACATTAATGCATTAACTACGTAGTTGTGTGTCAAATCAATCTCAGTATCTTTTATCATATTTATTGTCTCATGAATTTGAATGTACCTCGTCATGAGCCGTCGTCTTGTTTGATTGTGTTTTAAGTCAAGTACCAAAAGGTTTATAATAAACTTACCATTACCCAGTAAAATAGTTATCCTTGTGGTTATCATGTGATGACACACTCTTCTTCCACCTCACAATTAGTTCTTGCTCGTCACAATCACGATGACATGGTGTGTTACGTTGCATCAGCAAAATCAATGACTGGATTGGATATTACACCCTCTTCAACGCATCACAATGCTCAATTGTTTCGTTTCACCTCTGACGAAAATGACGAACTTAATTTAGCTGGAAATTGATAAGGTGAAGTAGTCGGAGTCATTTTGCTCAATTGTTCCGTCACATTTCTGACGAAATAATTTGGACAATGGGCTGAGCCTGCGATAAGCACTCGGAATGCACTTGGAACTGGATGATGGCATGATGACACCCGACTACGTATATAAGCGTCATTTTACGTCTCCATGATCATTACGAAAGCAACTCTCAGATAACCACCAAGATCCAACTCAATCTCCCCTGATCAAAACACGTGAACTTTCACCCAAGTCAATATTTAACAAAACTGTCAAAATGACAATCCCACTAACTTTCCTGACAAGGTACGCCATCCCGCTGATAGTCTCAGCCATCTATCTGGGCGACGGGAACATCCCCCAACAAATGGAACTATTTGAGCAGAATGCTCTCCTCACGGAAGAAGCCCTTAGCCACGCCAGGGGGGAAGGGAGAACGACAGAAACTTATGACTACATCATCGTAGGAGGAGGAACAGCGGGTGCAATTCTGGCGAACAGACTCACTCAATCAGGGGAATACAGCGTGCTGGTGCTGGAGGCTGGTGGGGATCCGAATCCGGCCTATGATGTTCCAATCGGGCGACAATTTGTCCGCACCGGGATCAATGACTGGGGTTACAAGGCTGTGAGGCAGGAGAGGGGTTGTGGTGACACCGATGGGGTAAGTAAAAAATGGACCTTGAACTTAAAGCCTAATTACTAGTGTGAACTTGATGATCACATCAGACATTGAATATTTTCTTCAGTACTGCGCCTACCCGAGAGGAAAGGCCCTTGGAGGCTGCAGCTCCTACAACGGGATGGTCTACAACCGCGCCAAGCCAAAGGACTACGATCTCTGGGGAAATTTCACCAATGACCAAAGCTGGTCCTGGGAGAATATCCTGGCCACCTACAACAGCTTCGAAGACTATCACGGCTTCTATGAAGAGGATGCGG
>JAQIXQ010001504.1:0-14272 GCA_034700485.1 Pseudosinella alba | reverse complement strand
ATTAGAAGGATAAGGAAAAAAAGTCAATTAACATAGAAACGTATTACCTTTTAGAAAAATCATCAAGAGTAACTTAACAACATGGATAAGAAAATGAAAAAAAATAGCAAATTTATCACTTCTGGCTATGATTTGAAACCCGGTAGGCTGCAATGGGGTCACCCTGCTCCAGAAGCATCTTGACATGGGCTAATATTTCCCCCGTGACGGATGCCAAGAAAAAGGATTCCTGCTTCCCAACCTGTTCTTTACTGTCTCTGAAGAAGGAAAATGTCTGACTGATCCCACTCGTGATCAAGGAGCAGCCGAGAATTGTCAACCCAATTCCAATCCAGGTGGGTGTATCAAACACAGAAGCCAATTTTGTCAAGGCGCGCAGGATCCCAATCCTCCTGGTGGAATTCCCGCAGCTCACAAATTTCAGTCGTTGCTCATGGAACCGGAAATGGACCCGATCATGGTCTCCCACTGACACAATCATGAGGAAGGAGAGTTGGCTTTGGAGGTGGCGCAGGGTGCCACAGGTCTCCTCCAGGGGGAATGTCTGCAAGTAGATAATCTTCCGAACTATGTCGTCCATTGTGTAGGATGTTAGATTCTTGAATGTATACCAAAGTAACTTGCTCACGCTGTAGCCTCGGAACTTGTTCAGGAAGTCGTGGTCCATTTTGACAGAGTCCTTTTGGTACTGGAGGAATTTTGCATATTCGGATAGTTCCATCGATTCTTGAAGCACAGTGCTATGGGCGACGCCCAATTCTGGATTCATCCAAAATAGCCACATAATGTTCCCCAAATTTTGCAAATTTCTAAAGCGAAGTTCATTCTGCAGACCGGTGAGTTCTGCTGTCCTGTCTAAAGGCACCAGGGAGAGATACTGGCAAGGTGGTCCGGAATATCGACCTAGCCAATATAGACTGTTTGGCTCCCCAGCACTTGTCACGAGCATTTCCCGATTGGATATGGTGTATTTCCAGTCAGCAAATGTGCCGGACTCCCTAGTCTCGGATAGTGCATTACCCCAAGCGCTGATTGATGCTGATGTCTCAAAATCTAAATCTGGGTCTGGACTTATGAAGAGATCAAATTGAGCTCGGGTGATCATGAGGCCTTCCATCTTCTCATTTGACTTGGCACCTATGACGAAGGTCCGAGGGTCCTCCCGGACGTCCAGCTCATGATACCAGAAACGATTGAAGCTTGCAGGGATCATCATGTATTTGGGTTGGATGGCGGAGTAATCATCGACCCATTCATAGAATAGGGGTTGGTCGGTTGGTTTAGGAGGAAACAGGTAGAGATGAGCTTCACATGTCCATGGCTTGGTCTTTGCGCTGTTGTCCAGTTGGGTCACATCGTTACAGTGGGATTCCGCACTGTAGTGGGAGCAAAATTGGTGGAACTGGGATGATGAGCTGTTGGTGACAATTGATCGCTGGAGCAATTCGAATGGAACGGAGCGCCTTTGGGAAGTGAAGAATTTTGTTGGGATGCGAGGGTGAAGCCTTGTCTCCAGAATGTAGAAAGTTTCCACGATGTCATATCTGGAGAGGACGAGTGGAATGGGATGGGGGAGGATGTCCATTCCTTCGAAATTTATTAGGTGGACTAGGCAACTCCCAAAAAGTTTGGCATGTTGTGACACATCGACTATCGGATTGAGATGTGGTTGATTGAATTCCTGTGGGTTTCTCAGGACCTTGTCCTGATTCTCTTTTTGTAGGTAATTTGAATAACTTTTCCCGACTGGGTAAATATGATAATGTTCCGGGTTTCGTATGGTGCTCATGAATGGATTTAAAGTGAAGGTAGTGGTGCTGGATGGACATATTGTCCATGTAAGTAGCAGGGTGAATACAAGTTTCCGGTTGGCCATGTTGTATCAAATGCTGATAAGTTTGGGGAGGCACGGTAAAACTTAATTATGGTTGGTATTTATAAATGAGGAAATACTGATCCCGATCTTGGTCAGAGTTTTGGCTTGGCAGGAAAATTCGCTTTAAAGGATTTGCTTAAACTGGCCTATATTAAATTTAGCATACGTTATAAAATTTAGGGACAAGATATAAGAACAATTTGTTTATAACAAACATGTTCGCAAACAAACTCAAAGACGAACTGCGCTTGTATCTAGTTGAATTTTGACTATTTGAAAATAATGTCTCCAGCCAAAGCGGTCAATCCTGCTATGACCACACCCCCATTTATGCAAAATTGTCAATATGCCTAATTTATTCCAATCTATTACGAACACATATTTTTCCTATTGCAATTTTTACTTCACTTTGGGAATATGCGATATAAACTGAACATGTAAATTGGAGTTATATATGACATGGAATGATGGAAGAGGGGAGTAAATTTCAACATCTCGATGCCAAATATCCAATCCAATAAATAAAATTCATAATAGAGATATATGGCTTCGGTTTTGTTTGAGTTTTATAGGAGGTAGGGCTGAAAGTGTTTAAACATGTTTCAGAACAAAAAATTCGTTTCGTTTTGAGGGCAAAACGTTTTGTAAAATAAAAAATTGTTTCGTTTTTACCTGAAACGTTTTGTTTCCGTTTTGTTTAACGGTCAAAACGTTTCAAAACGCGTGTAAACGTGTTTTACACAGGATAATTTAATGCATGCAAAACGGTGATAAAGTTATGAAATGCCCAAAATTGCTTTGGTATTCTAGACATATTATAAGTCTAAAACTGAAAAACTACAGTTAAAAGCAACCGTTAATGAATTTTGTTGAAGTATAACACGATCAATTGAAAAAAGTCATCTCATAACTCGGGTTTTTTATGAAATTTAGTAATTAAAAATTACTTTTGAAAACGCGTTTTAAACGTTCGTTTTCGTTTTGTTTAACCCATGAAACGTTTATTTTAGTTTTGTTTTCAGACCAAAACGTTTTGGATTCGTTTCAAAACGTGTTTCAAAACCGAACGAAAAATGCGTTTAAACGCGTTTTCCGTTTCAAAATATCAGCCCTAATAGGAGGTAGTTCAGCATTTTAAATACGCTTATGCATGCCATTAGACATCATATTTGTTATACTGAATAGTGTGAACTATTTTCTCCGCTTTGGTATTTTGCTTCATATAAATCATATGCAATAAATCCAAGTTACGTAGGTACAAACATAATATGAGATGAAGGAGGTAGTCATATCGATATCATATTCCGAAATATCATAAATTGACGACAAATAGATATCCCAAATCATGTAACTGTGGGTTTGGCGTGGCTTTGGATTTGTGTTTTCATTACAGCTTACAAATAGTAAGCTTAAGTAATAACTTTTGTTTTCGAAAGAGATACGTAACTTGTAAGAAAGTTACCAAGAATATTCTAATGTAGTGAGGTACAGATAGGCATGTTTTTAATGGCTAATCGTAATTTGTTTGCTGATTGCTGTTGCGATTGATAAATGAGAAACTTGGTTATTTTTTATAGCTTATCATTTCTTATAAGCACCGTTCAAGAAGTATTTATCAGGAGTGTGTGGGGCATGTTCTTAATTTCTCGACAAATGAATTACTTGCCTTACATTATCAAGCTGTAGCAATATTTTGTTGGAGAATTAATTATGACAATGATTGACATTAATTTTTTCCATGTCATCCTCAGTTGATGGATGGGGATGCTGAAGGGGAACACTTTTAACCAACCTGTTCAAATTATACGTATATTTTAATTCCAGGCTTAAATGGACAAAAGTCCATTTTCCAGCAAGGAAAATGGGCTTTTGTCAACGCAACACGTTTGTTATGTTGAAACGAAACCCCGCTGGTGAAACTGATAAATCTTCAGCTGTCACTAATAATTCAAACTTTTCGAAAACTGTATCTACTTGCTTTACCACCATACACTAATATATTTGCATTGCATATGATGAAATCTGAAGTCTAGATTGACGTCTCGGTTCTTCCGCGTCGCGCAGCACGTCAATCTTAAATATATTGATATTGAAGTGGGGAATTTTTTTAATTCGATAATCTTGTACAACTTTCCACTCCAGCTTAGGAAAATTAATGGACTTGTCGGGGAAAACAACGCCGGGTTTGAAAGTCCACGTCTAATAGACCTGACCAATGACTACATATTCAATTCTGCATACTGGAGAAAACCATCACACAGTTCTCTTCTGGCTGCTGGAAAGGATACACTTTGTGGTGTCACAGACAGAACAACAACCTATTCACACGTCTTCTAACTGACACGTCTTCTAATAATTTAAAGATTTGAGTATAAAACATTGTTCACTTCACATTTCACAAACATGGGAAGCTATTTCTCTTTCGTAGTTATTTTCTTCCTTCAAAATTATCATGTCACTCGTTGCCTTGATCCATTCGAGAGATTGGTGAATCTTTTGGACAACTCTCATTGCAACTTCATCTATGTTGCGTATTTAAATGAGCAAGGAGGATATGGGGATCGGTAAGTATCAAAAATATTACATAATATATTAGGTTAAACCATGAAAGTCAAAGTCAAGTAGTTACCGCCTTTCTTAATGTGTTATCTGTAATTAAGAATTCAGTACAGCGGGAAGCCACTCAAAACTGTTCAGGAGCAGTTTCAATCACGGGATCATCCTTTGACCTTCATAATCGAACAAGAGAATTCCCGCCAAAAGATGAACGCACTCATCCCCACATACACAGGGAAACATGTCCATTGCAGAGTTCAACTCTTGGAAGCCGCATTCCTGACCCATCACTTATCCATTGCAAAAAATCACCCCCATTTCATGTGGATATTACAACAACACGAGAAGGAGACATATATTACACTACTCCCCCGTGCCGTTATCCCTGTAACAATCATGGCAATTGTGAATTTCAAAGAAGCATTCTTTGTCTGCATTCCATGCACATTAAGTAAAAACAAGTTGGTGCTGGTCCCTTTGAATATGGGTGGGAGTGGACATGATATATCAATCCATGGGATAGCAAGACTGTGGACATCTATTCAAAGCAATCTGCAGCATGGCTACCTGAAGTTTAAATATCTTGACGATGTCATCCTCTATCCCCAATGCATCGTACTTGCCAATCAACAAGCAGAATATTGCAGTTTGCAATTACTAATGGAGAGGTTGAATGCGACGTTGGTCGTCGCATTGGAGAATCCTCGTGAATTACAAGGCCACTTAAGGAAACGCATATTGCTTACCCGTGATACTATTAATTCGCCCAAAAAGGATAATGTTCTGTTTATAATCCATGGGATGCAAAATATTGCGTATGAATTTGTAGTCATTTACCATGATCCTGGCTCATATCAACTTCACGTTTCAATTACCGGAATTATAAAACCATTGGCTGGAGGTGTTTGGCTGCTTCTTATTTTCTCTGGATTCTCTGTAGCAGCTACATTTACCATGAGCATTATTCCCCCGTTGAAAGTTGATCATACCCAATTAGGCTACAGAACTTACCTCGGACCCTTGGTCAATATTTGGGCTAATCTATGCAGCCTTATCTTTGATCAACCAGATAGCTCTAGAGTGATCAAAGTGACTCCGGTCTCGAGATTCGCGTTCATTGCATTGTGGGGCACTTGGGGATTGGCTGTTCTGGTCATTTCTCAAATGTATAAGGGTCTTCTCTTTTCTTCTTTGACCTACGCATCCTATCCGCGTGTTCCGGAAACACTGAAGGAGTTGGTGCATAGTGGATTGATGATTGGAACCACGGAAACATGCACCAACAGATATAAAGTCGAAATGTCCTGTTTGCGGGACCGAACGCTAGCTGAAATGAAGGGACAGGATTATGTAAAGTTGAGGGACATGATTAGGTTCATTGAGCCAACTCTTTCTCTTTGGCGAATACTTCTAAAAATGATTGGGAAGGGAACTGTTAGCGAACGCTCAAATATGACAACTGATTCCTTGCTTACTTTGCCCAAGGTGCATGCCATGATTGATATGGACGAAGTTGTTGATCTATATTCTAGCATTTTGCCTGCTTTTGATAAGATCTGGGTTTCCAGGCACTCTCCTCTACCTGAGTTAAGGGAGCCCTTACTGTGGACATTGGATGGGAACTACATTTTCCCAATAGTAAGTCAAATCCTCGCAAACATTGACAAATCAGGATTGTTGCAAAAATGGGGGGATAGTATCGCCAGATATGCTAAAGCATATAAGGAATTCAAAATTTATGTAGAAATTCAACCCAATTACGAAAACCAGGGATACCATAAAAGAGATAAGTTACTGCAGAAGAGAAGGATCATCCAGAAAAAAATGTATCTGGGAAGGATGTACAGGAAACATGTATATTGTATGGGGGACTGCTCCAGAAGGGTTGAGTTGATCAAGAAGGGCTTCACCAGTATATCGGGGCCTGTATTTGGCCTACTTTGGTGTGCCTGGTTTGGATGCATAGCCATGACAGCTTTGATGATCGTATTGGAAATGCTCAAGTCATATTTTGGTCTGGTCAATATGTCCTCAGAGATATATTTTATTTTCAAATGAATGTGGGAGGATATCAAAAGAGCAATATCTTTAGTTTGGGGTTCAATTCATTCCGGGTGTCGTTACGGGAAGAGAAGATTGCTCTTCTCCATTAATAAGAGGGAGGTTTAGAATTGTATTAGACGATATCGCCTGACTAAAGCAGCCATAGGGGTAGTTCACATTTGTAATTATTTGAGCCCAATAATATTCCACAATAATATAGGTAATCAATCATGTTCAACACACGTTGTTTGGGAATTTGTTTTCAATGTTCATGTTGTCACTTATGCATATACATAAATTTTCTGAGAACTAGAATAATCCCAGTTGCCTAGTGGCAAATTGATAACTTGCTTTACAGCTATAACTGCCTGTCCAATATGATTCAAATCAATCTGGGGAAGTTTGTATGAACAAGTTAATCATATGCATTATGATGATTGACGTCGTCTCTTCATTTACTGACGTCATCCTTGTATGATTGATATTGAAGTAGCAAACTTACAATCCGTTACATATCCGTACAGTTTTTTAATTGGGGGATTACGAAAGGAAAGAAACTTGTCAATTTGGCAAGCTGATTTTATCGATGAAAGTCCACGTGTACTAGAACTGATGACATGCCAGATTCCAGTATGAAGGTGACCTGGACATAACTGAGCAGTTCCTGGGCGGAATTCTCAGCATTTTTTTAGTAGCGCTGTCAAGCGTTGTAAACAGTTCGATTCCGAATGTCGCTGGCTGGAAGGTGAGAACGTATTTTGTGGTTATGACGGATCAATCAGCAAGATCCTTCCTCCTTAATAATTACAGTTAGTTACAGGGACCATATTCAATTTCTTAATTTTTGGACAAATTACACTTGCCTACCAATCATATATCCGTTCAAGATGTTACCCTCTGATTAAGGTGAATATTCAATATTCAATATTGTATATGTACGAATTGCTGATGGCAATGATTGAATGGTCCTTAATTGATGGATGCTGAAGTGTAAAACGTCTAGCAAACTAGTCAAAATTATGCATCCTTATTTTAATTGGAAGATAATGATTGAAATTCCACGTTATGGCACTGGAAATGAGACAGGTTAAATGTTAATTTACCTATAATAGAAAAATTCGTGGCATAGTTGATAGTTGTCCACTGAATATTGAAAAGGAGACATTTTTTGGGTGAATATAACTTGTTTGTTGCTTGGTGATTGTTTTAATGGATTCTGCTTCTAATGTCACATATTAGTTATGGCAAAACATGCCCACCTGTTTATTGCCATTTTCACCTTACACAATTATCGTTTCACTCATTGCCTTAATCCTTTCGAGAATTTAGTGAATCTCTTTCATGACTCCAATTGCATCTTCGTCTATGTTGGATATTTAACGGAGGAAAGCAGTAGAGATTGGTAAGACCACAAAATATTTGTTTCAAAATGTTAATTCCCTAAGTACATAGTCAATCAAATAGTGTAACTTAATCTTCCGAATTTAGTGTTCAGCCAAGCATGAATGCATTCGAAATCGCCATAAAAAAATTCAAACGGCGCGATCTTCTTCTGACCTTCTTATATCCCGGGAACGAATTTTGCCAAAAGAGGAACTTGGGCATTTCTCTTTATCGACGAAAATACACTCATTGCAAGGTTCAGCTCCTGGAATTGACATTCTTGGCATTTCACATATCCATGATAAAAATTCGGCTTCAAACTCACCCCAACGTTTTGTTGATACTGAAACAGCCTGAGGATGAGTCAAGGATCACCGTAGTTCCACTCGAGGTCATTCCTGTACCAATAATTGCAGTTGCAAATTTCAATCAGGTATTCATAGCTTGCATTCCATGCACAGTAATTAAAAACGAGTTGGTGCTAGTTCCTTTCAATCTCAAATTGAATGAAATAGCAAAACAGTGGAAATTTCTTCAAAGCAATCTGCAAAATGGATACCTGAGGTATAAACATCTTGAAGATGTAGAGCTCTATTCCAAATGTAGCATATTGGCAAATCAGCGAGCAGAATATTGCAGTTTACAATTAATCATGGAAAGGTTAAATGCAACGTTAGTTGCCAAATTGAAGAAACCTTTGAAATTTCAAGGTGAAGTCAAAACTCGTAAACTGGTCACCCATAATACCATCCGTTCCTCAAACGAAGATAATATGCAGTTCATAATCCACGACATAGCAAGTATTGGGTATGAATTCGTCGTCATAAATCAGGACCCAGGATCATACCAAGTTCAAGGTGCAATTATGGGCATGGTAAAACCACTGAGTGGTGGCGTTTGGCTTCTGCTCCTTTCGTCCGGATTATTTATAGCGATGTTACTCTCATTCCACATGGGCTCAAACGAAAATCTCCAAATGAGTTACATAACTTTGCTCCGAACTATTTTGTGGAGCTGGACAAATCTGTACAAACTTGGTTTTGACCAGCCCATTTCTTCAAAAATGATCAAGTTCGTGAAGGTTCCATGCTTGGTCGTTGGATTGGGTGGCAGTTGGGCTCTTGTCCTCCTAGTTATCTCGCAGGCGTACAAAGGCGGGATCTTCTCTTCTTTGACATATACCCCATATCTAAAAGTTCCGGAGGCACTGGATAGTTTGCTTGGGAGTGGGATGATGATTGCTACGGCAAAGTCTTGCGATTCGAGTGAACATGAATTGGTTTCTTGCCTGAGAGATATGACATTGAAAGAAATGAAAGGATATGTTTACAGGAAACTGGAAAGGAACATCGTGTTCCTGGACCCAACCGTATCATTTACGAAGAAGCTTCGAACAATGATTCAATATGGTTATGTTCCTGTTAACACTAATAGAACAACAGGTTTGGAAATGACATTACCAACTATGTTTGCTGTTGTTGATTCGGTTGAGCTGATTGACCATTATTCTAACATTCTCCCGATGTTTGACACGTTCTGGGTTTCCGAGCAAATCCCTCTTCCAGAGTTTAGGGAGGCTTTGTACTGGCACTCCCATGGGAACTATTTGTTTCCGATAATTAGTGACATCCTGTCGAACATTGACAAAGCAGGATTGTCGAAAAGGTGGGGGGATAGTTACTCCGCTAGAAAAAAGGCTAATAAAGAAGTCGATGTATACTTTAGAATTCATCGTGAGGCAAATCAAAAATCTAGAATTAGGAATAATCATCTTGGAACGCTGCTCAGGAAATATGTGTATTGCTTGGGTGATTGCTCCAAATGGGTCGAGTCGGTGAAAAAAGGCTTCAGCCTTGTTTCCAGTAATGTGTTTGAGCTAATTGGCATGTACTGGCTTGGATGTGTAAGTTTGACATTATTTGTGTTCAAGGGGGAGTTTGCCAATCACTATCTTGGAATGGAATGCACAAAAATCTTATTAAAAGGTATACAGGATTGGTCTGAGTTAGCCAGCAAGCATTTTTCATTTCAAGTGTGGTTAAAGAAGTGGACAACGAAAGAATAGCTGTTTATTAGTTTATGTGTAAGATATATTTAGAAAAGAGTTGGAAAATTGAAACCTTCTTGGAATATGGCAATTGAATTCGCATTTACATTTGTTATTCAATTCCAGGTTTGATGGACGAAAAGAAATTTTGAACAGCTCAATATTGTTGGTTTGCCTTAAATGTATTTACAAATATTTTAATGACCCAAAATTGATGAAAACTGGGAACTTATTTGGTAGAGTTTATTTAGCTCTGATACAGCGATACGCCGATATCATATTTATAAAATAACCTCCAGCAACCTATAATAATAATAATTCCTACATTAATTTTATTATTTATTATGTTAACCCGGTATTTGATCTTATCTATTCTTAATCGAGTTCGCGGTTCCTTCCTTTCACGAAAGGTTTCCAACGCCGGTTGGAGAAATTCGACATACTCAAATCAAATGTGAAATGTGCGGAAGTGGTGTATTTTAAGACTGGTCGGCTGAGTAAAACCTTTTCCACAGGATTTGCAAATGTAGGGCTTGCTGCCTGTATGAAAATTGAGGTGCCATTCCAGGTGCAACCTCTGCTTAAATTTCTTTGGACAAGTTGGACACTGGTAGGCAGCCTTACTTTTTCGCCGCTTTCCACGATTCTGTAAAATAGAAATAAAAAAATGAAAACTACTGATTATTGTATTGCCAGGGATTATATAAATCGGATTTCATAAAAAAATATTTGCAGTTTAGTATAAGTTTACCCCATTTTTCATTCCCTTCTTAACTTCCAAGATATTTGCCATGGCAGGATTCATTTGCTCAAGATCCTCCTCAGTTGTCGGGTCCAGTTCTTTGGATTTATCTGAATCTAATGCAGCGCCCATTTCAGCCTTCAATTTTTCAATTAGAACCGGGTCCAACTTTATCATTTTGTTTGGTGGTGCGGTGCTCCCTTCCGCCTCCTCATCGTCAGAAGCATCGTCTAAATCCTCCTCATATTCCTCGTCCTTGTCAACTTCCATTTTGATTTCCCTCCCCACTCCATCCCACTCATCATCTTCCTCATCTTCATCATCCCCCTCTTTCCCTTCCAGTTCCCCTTGACTACCCTCCACAAATATCATCTTCACCTTCCCCTCAACTAACAGTTGGTTGAACAGGCACACGTAGTTGAATGGGGGATAGCGTTCCCCTACCACGGAGGCCGTAATAAATTTCCACAGTTCAGTAAAATCCCCATCATTACATTCCTTCACTAGTTCCATTACTTTTTGAACATTTTCACCGGCTGAACTTCCTGGCTGCCCTTCATCCAAAAGGAATCGAATCCCATAAGATCCCAAAATGCAGTCCAAGTGGGGCCGGTTCCCAGTATATTTCTCTGCAACCTTCATAACATCTCCAAAAATCTTCCAAGTTTTTGGGTTGCTTGCAAACTCAGTCAAGTTCTGATTAATGTAGTTACTCAACAATGAAACGAATTCGGGACTGTAGTTGGAAGACAAAACGAGTTGAAGGGCGTCTCTGGAGCATACTTTGATTTGGTCTCGAATTCCCGGCGTCGACCCTGATTTGTTCACGCAATTCTCGACACATTGTTCCGGTGAACTTCCAGGACCCGTGCCCCCGTTTCTTTGAATGGGAACATCCTCCCTTCCAAAAGCGATGCTAATGAGTTTCTTCGCGATTTTCAGCCTGAGCTCCAGACTGGCTCCGTGACAATGCGCAATCTGACCCAAAATTTGCAAATATACGATGGACATCCTTGGAACTAGTTTAGGCTTTCCATTGCTATCAAACAATTTGGTCATGATGCTACCCTCAAGATGCTCCAGCTCTTGTGACGTCAACCCATGTATAAATGGTCGGATGATGGGATGGAGGAATTTATACTCATGGAGGATACTTGGTGGCTCCTCCACGTCAAACAGTATCTCCAACATGGCCTTCCTCTCCATTTTGCTAAGACTTTGAGAATGAGAAGTTATATCTCTGCCCTCCGCTTCATTATCCTTCTTATACTTGCCCCATCGAAGGAGGCTGCCAATCGTTTCCCTGGATTTCTTGTGCAGGTCATTCCTGTCATCCAACTTGAAGACGCTGAGGAGATGCCCAACCAACTTGGCTGAGAGGATCCCTGGAATCGGGAGACCAGCCAGAATATACGTTTTCACGGATAAGCAGAGAAGTTCAAAATGGTTTGGCTTGATGCCGTCCACCAGGTTCTTCCAGAAGGATTTAATTTGTTCGCAGTCCGAGGTTAGAGCCAAGTGCTTGAAGAATGACTGCAAGAACGATTCTTCAAACTGGAGGTTGCTTGCCTAATAATTAACACAGGAAAATTTTATATTATTCTACTTTCATAAAATCATATCGAAAACTTATGAATACAGTTGGGATTTTCTCACCAGCAAAGCATATGCGATTTTTCCAGGATCCTCCAGACACTCAAAATCCGTCTTGTACCCCATCGTCTTACAGTCCAGGGCAAGCTGAATTTGGAAACACAGTTTAACCCAGTTCCAGTTGCCTCTGAAAACATCATCCTCTGTCTCATTGTCATTCTCTGCTTGATCATAATCATCAATGGACTCATCCTTATCATCCCCAGCTTTTTTCATCCCCTTCTTCCTCAACTTGGATTCGTTTTCTGGGCCAAAGAGGACACTTATGGAAGGCCAAACCATATTATCAAATGCATCCTGGCTCATGTTATTCTCGCGGAGGAGGATTCTCAGAAAGGTAACTGATAGAATGAAATAAGTGGACTTCTTCTGGGAAAGCTCAACCAACTCCTTCAGAGCTGCCGGGATGAAGCCCGCTCCCTTGGCTAATTCTAAGGTGATGGATGGAGTGGTTTTGAAGATTGAGCCGATGCAAATGATTCTGGCGAAGTATATAAGACTACACTCCTGCAAAATATCAAACAAATAATTCAACAAATGGATGAGTTTGAGCCGAAGGAGTGTAATATATAATTAAAATGTTTGTTTAATTAAAATAATCATAATTTGTTCATATACATACCCTCTCGTTGCTCTCCTTACTTGGGATTAGACACTTCTCCATGAGGTCAAATAACTCTGAGGGATTAACCTTCCCCTCGTTGAGCAAGTTGGTTAATGCGGTGAAAGAGCCGGGGGACACCATTACAGACTCGATGGCTGTGATGAGGAGCCTGATTATGGAGTTTAGGTCCCCTTTATTCTGCGCAAGAAAATTACCATTAAAATTATTAACTATTTTATCTTAATCGATTTTGTGCATTGGCCATTTGACTGGTCTTTCTTCCAAGAGTGCATTTAAGTTTGACCACAATAAAATACTTAATAATTCTTTACGCATAATTAATTACCTCAACCACATCTTGGATCAGCTTCAACTCGGCGCTTTTCCTTATCTTGGGGTTGGAGTGACCCAAGTTTAAGAATTCTTCCAGCATCGTACTTCTAAAAAACTGTACAAAAATA
Organism: Pseudosinella alba; assembly: GCA_034700485.1. NCBI lineage: Eukaryota > Metazoa > Arthropoda > Collembola > Entomobryomorpha > Entomobryidae > Pseudosinella > Pseudosinella alba. The sequence goes on along the minus strand of JAQIXQ010001504.1, from coordinate 907 downwards.
ATTGAGATGACTTGCTCCGGGCTGATAGAAATTGATATTGACTTGGATATTAAATTGAGACAACACAAATTGATAAGTTTTCAACCAGTAGTAACGCAACATTTAAATATAAGCCTCCTGTACCTCGTAAAATTATTTTAAATTACCTAAAAAAGAATATGAGTGTGGCGTCAATTATCAGACATGGCTTCAATTTTACTCAGCAATTCCTGGAAGAGGCATTAAAAATCAAACCTTTCTTGAAGTTTCCCTGGAACAAACGGGCCATGAATTCTTGGGATCTTGCTTTTTTCCAAACGCACGTTATAAAATAAGCCAGCCGCAAATTCTCGGCACTGACGAAAAGTGGTGAATCGTTAAAATCTATAAAATTCTCAGTAAATGTATAAACGATTTTGATACTATATAAATACTTGGAATCAGCGTCAGCATTATTGATCATATTCTTGGATCTTGAAACAACAATGTGTCAATCAACGTGCTGATATCAAGTTATTCAAGTAATCATCATAATTAATACAATGAATACTAAAGACGGATCTGAAAGGAAATACAAATTAAAACATTACATGATTCATAAAAAAATTGTGATGCATTTGTAGGATACAAAACCCGATTGCTTTTATGATGGCATTGCATTTACTACGCAGAGGAACAATTCAATGTCAATCAATTAACTGACAATTATTCGGAGAATTCCGCATTTAAGCACCCCATTTCGTGATTTCTGATTTTTTTTTGCATTTTAATGGTTGCATAACATACGAGGTAGATTTTTCGGAAGATGGCCAGACTTTGAACATCAATATCTCCGCAGGAAATCGGACATGGTGTATAAATGGCATATGAAAAGAACGATAATTTTGTGCTCTTTCGAATGATATATACTGTAAAAGCACTTATGTAT
>JAQIXQ010001503.1:0-14273 GCA_034700485.1 Pseudosinella alba | reverse complement strand
ATTACCCGACAGGCCCGGCAATGCTTCTCCAGCCATTTCCTGTCTCCTCCCATGAAGCACTTTCGGAACTTGAAGGAATTCAACGTTGCAAGCACCACTTTCGACTGGATGTATACGGCCACCATGCCGCCCAAATTGATTGTAATCGCCAGTGTCATGTCAACCGCAATTAGGAGGAGGAGCCCAATCAAGAACATGTTGTTTGTCGACCATTCCAACCGAATCAGAATGGCCAGGCTCAAGCCATACATTATGACCGGAATGGATAGATACAGAGCCATGAAGATTCCGGAGCCGATCTCGTTCCCCAGCTTGGAAATGACTTGGATGTGGCGATACATCCGGAGGATCTCCCATTTGGTTTCACTCAGATGGGAAATGGTTCGGGTGACTTGTTGGATTCTGAAATTGAGGAAAATTTTTATAAATTAAATTATCCCTTGCAAATTGACAATTTATTAAATGAGCTAGTTTACATTTCCAGGAAATGCCGCAAGCTCCCCATGCACAGCGTATGATGAACGCCCAAAACAAAACATGTTGGGGGGAGAACCACGGCCCAAATCCAATGGTTAAATATGAGCACTCCGAATTTTGCAAAAATGGCGAGAATTCCAGGACCTCTGCATTTGCACAGCAGCCAATAGCCAAATAGGGTGGGCTTGCAAGGTTCCATCCAGTGCAGCCCATAGACAACCCCGACGGGTAAGGCCCATCCCGAGAAATATATCCCATATGCAAAAATCATGTTTAGAAGGTCGAGAAATTGAAATCTTTCCTTTGAGCTTTCTCGGCTTTTATCTGAGTGGACTCGGTGAAAGTTGAGAATGGAGTTAACATAATGTACAAATAGTTGTCCCTTGCGGCGACAGGTATCCATATGAATTGAGTAGACAATTAAAAGAGATGTCACTAGAGACATCTCCATTCTGGTTACCACAGGGACATCATTGAACTCTTGTAAACCTAGAGAAGTTATGACTTGTACGGTAATGGTGGCAGTTAAAATTGCTACTAGAATACTTTTCCATTTCAATTGTCGAACTTGTCGGCGATCGTGATTGAAACGAATGGACTGTGTCCCACCGTCCCATTCAAAGTTACAGCTTTTAAGAAAGTTTAATTGGTGGCAGGTTTGCCGAAGAAGTGAGATCCGGTTAAGCAACATATTTTAGTAATGGGAATGGCCAAAATATTCCTGGGTTCCAGAGGATACGATTAAAGGGTCCTAATTCTCTCCGGAATGGGACAACGCAACCCGGAACTCAAACCAGGAAAATGTAGAAAGGCTCTCTGTTCAATCAAGTCATGCTTGCCTTGCGTGGCTCTGACGATAATTGAGCAGAAAGTAAACTTTTTCACTTTTGCAAAACATATCTTACGATTTCTCCGCTCGTGTCAGTTTACTCTTCAGTAATTGAGCTATAATATAATATCTACGTTTCGCCTTAGGTTTGTAAGTGTATTTTACATGACATGGGAAAGGTATGTCCATTGAACAATCTGTCATCTATGCAGGTATAGAATTATCGTTATCTATGCATAGGTATTATTATTAGGCTATGAAATCCATAGCTCTACTTTAGATGAACCTATATAATTTTCAAAGCCCGTGCCCCAAATTATATTTACCTGTGCTAAAATTGTTTCTAAAAGTTTCTTATTGCTTATAACTGTATCAAATTTCAACTTGCATAAATGAAGCAAGGTAAATTAATTATACTTATTCTAGATCAATTTCTGACATAATTATCAAAGATTTATGTTGATTTTGTTTACAATGTTACATGGCATTGTCGTTACGGAGGATCTCTTTAGTTGATTTATTTTAATAATTTCCCATGCTACTTTTTGATAGCACTTTACCCGGTCCGAGGGGATGGAATTAAATAAATAATTTCTGGATATAGTCATGTATGTATGTGCAAGCCAAAGAGGACGACGCTGTTTGCGCTGCCATTTCATAGCTTCTTTGTGTTCATGTTATTATCTTGATGACTTATCTCGTATGCAGAATATAGGAGGCTGATAAGGTGTATAATTATATGCTGAAAACCTACCCGGCTTTCTATTTAATAGCTCAAATTGAGAAAATATTGATAATTTTTAACTACACAGATACTACTACGTATATGTCATAAATTGATAAAATGATTGGTAACTGATGATGAAACGTGTAATTACTTGAGTTCAATAGAAATTTGCTACACTCCTGCTCATTTGGTTAAATCAATTCGTCGTAAATTAAATTAAAAACAATTAAATTTTCCCGTAATATAATTCAGTAAATGAAACTAACAGCTAGTGCATGGCATCTGAATTAAGAATTGGACGTAAATAGTTTTTTTTCTTTAAGAATTAAGCACCGTTAATTTGGAAATGTTTAATTTAATGCTTCATTTTCAGTGAATTATCAAAATATTTTGAGAGGTTAAATTCTAGCTCCACTTTACCATCCACAGTCAATCACTGTCCATATGCTTTATCATCAGTGTTCCATGAATTTCTGATCATGTATATCAGATCGTCTCGTTATCAGGGGAGCTTACCGCTTTACCAAACCCAATTTACCTTAATCCATACTCCATGCTCCGCATCCCAATCTACGTCAATAACAGACTTATGTAGTGCGTCATAATTATATCATTTTTTTGGGATTATAAAGATTTCAGTAACTTAAGTGACTGCAAGATAGATAGGTGAAATCTGAAATCCCGTCCAAAAGACAGGACATCCACACAACATGCCTGCATGACATCCTATTTTTTTCAAATGAATTTGAAATCCCTTACACCGGTCTGTAAAATTGCTTTGCAAGAGTCTTTTTTTATTTCATAGAACATTTAAAAGTCCGATGACATTTTGTGTTCATAAGTTTTAAAAAAACTGTTGCGACTACATTTTATGAAATGCTCTTATAATAGTCATAGTATTCTCCGTTTCCACTCCTCATTCAATTAATTATTTGCTCTCTCACCGTTTCTAAAAAAAAAAGATCTCGAATGGCAGAGCTTTCCGTGACAGGATAAAATTGTAGTCATGATTAAAGTGTAGTCATTTTTTTCTCTCCCCCTTCTTGAGGAAATAATTATTTTTTATGTCCCCGTTTCAGGTAAAGTATCTCTTTTGCTTCTAAAAAAATCTCTCATTCCGTTTCAAAAAAAAAATAATCGTTTCTCCTCCCTCTCTCTTCCTGTTGGAGAAAAAAAATTTCTCCTCGGGGTCATACCACGAGGAAATTCAATGGCTCGCCTCTACGTCACTTGGACATGGGAAAGATATGCCCTTTGAACATTCTGCTGATTTGCATTATTATCCTTATCTAAATCTGGATATGGATGCACCTACTGGTCGTCAGTCTCCCCATTCCATTTAACTAGGACAAGGAGGAGGGCGGCTTCCAAATGAAGATATCATTGGCATATAATGCTATTCATGTGAAAAATAGTTCAATGGAAACTGTCTTTAACAGCAGATGCACAAGCGTCCCTCCCCTGTCATACAACGATTGTGTGTTTTCATCTTAATCATGTCATGACATGGACTTTTGTTCACCAACTTCAGAAATGGTCATCATCAATCATGGATGGACACAGGGTCTGTGACTCTCCTGTGACAAAGGACAGAAAGGACGTCAAGCAGTAATCAAAGGAGCAAATTATTTAATTTTAATTGGCTTGATTGAGTACCAAATCTATAGGGGTAATTTGAGGCTTGCATGGGAAATGATAGAGCAACCTCGGAAGGGACATCGAAAGGACATTTTGCATTTTACAATTCGTTTTATCTATGTCGAATTATTTATTATGAACAAATTATGAGTCATAATTTAACGCTATCATATTTCTATAGCCATACCATAACGAAAAATTAATTTTTATGGAGTGCATATAACCCTCAATGGCAAATGTTTATGCAGTAACTTTAAATCCAATTAGCATTTTAACCACAGGCCCTTTCCAACCAAACGTAAGAAGAATAAAACGCTTTAATTTATCATCAACAAAATAGCATGTCATCGTCAGAATCATACATTGTAAATATTGTAATAAGTCATATGGAACAGGGATAGACCATCAAAATTTAGCTGGCTGCTGCTGACATCCTCATTCCTCATGCAAAGCATAACTATATTTCCCTTCATTCCTTTCAATTCAAAGTCAAATATATATTTTTTTTCCGATTACATCCGCAGCAGGTTCAGGTTCCTCCTTACTGACTCTGAGCTGGGTTGATATCGAATAAGAAAAAAAACTCGACTCATATCATAGCTAATATTAAGGTAAAAGGTAAGTAAATATATATGTTATATTATGATAAGAAGCAGCAAGTTTCTGCAGGCAACAATCCTTTCTTTCCCTTTCTTTCAAATATGTGAAAGCTGAAACAATGTGAAATGCATCAACTCATGACTCTAGGTCATGCATTAACCTGGCACGTCCAATTCTATAATGATTAGGCTTAGGTACTTCCCATCACCACCCTTTGAATATGGAAATTATAAGCATGAGAGAACCTTAAAAAAATGTTTGGGTGAATGATTCTAGAAAAGTCTATGAAATATGTCAAGATTTTGTTCCAATGTTACATTGTATTATCATATCATCGCAGAAAATTTCTGGTTGATTTATTCAATGGATTTCTCCTGCTGCTTGCTTTAGATATCGCTTTCCCCAGTCGGAGTCGTGTCTCGTATTGCCCCAAAACAATGACCGTAATGTAATGCTCAATCATAAATATCCTTTTGCAGAGAATATGAGGAGGTTGAAATAATATGAAATATGGAAATGAAAGCAAGGATCAGCGTGAAAGGGTCGCTGAGACCTTTTCTATTCAGCTTCAGTGCATGCTTATCATAATCCCATATACGAGTACCTAAGCCTAATCACTACACGAGCCCGGTTGATACATTGCCTAAACTGAATAGAAAAAAGGTTCAGGACCTTTTTCAAACGAGAATCGAAGGGAGAATCAAGAATCGAATGAGAACATTTACTACTTACGTAGTATAAAAAGGCCTTTCCAAGGAATGTGAGAAAAGTGAAAAAATCTGAAATATTCAAATGAAAGCAAGGTTCCGTTCGAAAAAGTTCGCCGAAAGCTTTTTCAATCCAATTTCAGTTTCAGCTCATGTATCAACCGGGCTCGTGTAATGACTAGGCTGAGGTACTTTGTATATGGACTTAAGCTTAAGAGAAATGTGAGAGAATGACTCAGGGCAAAGTTCATGTTTCAACTGTTTCTATCGAGTTTTTTTATTCATTCAGTTGCATATTCGAATTGCGCTTTAACTTTCTTTATTTCAAAATAGAATCTGATAACATTGACACGACAGCAAAATGGAATCCGGGACCCAAGACATGATCGGGATGAACTCGAGTCCCTCTCATTCACTTTCATCTGATGTAGGCTGGAAGTGCTTTACGCTTGTGTTGCCGGTGATGGGGATGAGCTAGTATAAAAACTCCGCGGTCAGAGTGGAAGGGCCACCACTTGGGCTCGGGACCCCGAAGGATACGTGATATCCGTCATCCTCCTCTGAGTCTCATTTATTTTCCAATGTGAGACCCAGAAGAAGATGACGGTTATCACGTATCAACTCAACTCTACTTCACTGGAATGGTCACTAGTTGGGTCTGGGACCTGGAAGGATACGCTCTTACCACCTTAATCTCCTCTGACTTTGGAAGTGGAAGAAGTGCGAGTGTTGCTGGTCGCTTCCGCGTTGCTATTTGACGGAAGCGGTCAGCAGCATTTGTACTTCTTCCCACTCATTCAACTGTTGGCGTCCAGTGGGGCAGGATGCAGATGTCAGGATCGACCACCTCCACCACCCCGAGTCAAAGGACACGGCCAGCCTCTGTAAACTAATGGAAGGATGTCAGAGTGCCCCATTGGACTTGGACATGTGTGACTTTCGGCCATTCCTGGACCTTCCGACTCCTCCTCAAAGACTACCAGTTCCACGGACGCTTCCAAAGCATTCAGTGTAATTTTATGAAGTATCTGGAGTCTTTGGAAGTGTCATGTGGAACTGGTAGATGGTCATCTCCTCCGCATCCTCACACTGGGTTCGAAGACTTTCAAGCAGAGCCAATCAATCCCCAGTTGCTGGATTGTAGATACGTGGGACATGCCGGAACGGAAGCCTGGTAAGTAAAAAAAGTTAATTGTTGATGAAAATAACCAATGTTATTTTTGCTTTATTTCCAGTTACCTGCTGAGACAGGAAGATCTTGGAGCAACGATGCGACAATTTCAGCGTCCGCCACCTCCACCCCAAGTTGACTTGGACTTCCTTCCCACTCTTCGTTGCAGAGCTCAGTCTTTCAATTCCCCGGAACTGTCCATTGGGGTTAGATAATACCCTGGCTAAAATAATATATTCAAATTGTTGTAATTGTTATTGGGCATGGGCCATGGAGTGTGTGGAGTAAAATAAATTAAAAATTTGATAAGGAGCCGTTTGTTGTTGTGTAATTATTATTGGCAGCGATGGGAACATATCAAATATTTCATATAATTAATTGCTTATTGCATCACATTATTCATTATAATTAAAAATTGGACGTTGCTTCTAACGTCTTGCATTGATTTTCATCATTAATCATGTCATAATTATAAGCTGGAATGCTCATCCAACGATAAAGTAGAGAAATGCATGCCCCGATGATTAATTCATTAATCCTATGTTGCTTTAAAAGATGAAGAATGAGAATGACATATTCTAGGTTTGTCTGCTAGATAGAGAGATGAGATCTGTGAACCCACCCCAATGGCAAAGCCCAAATAAAGAATAGGTAACCATGGAGTTACCCCACACCCTTTTTAAGATAAATTAGAAAGCTTTATTGGCTTGCATGCAAAGTCGTTTTATAATGGTTTTCATTAAAGTAAGTCAAATAAGATTGACTTTTTGTACAATGACAGGGATTGTGAAGAATTATATGAATTAATTGCATGCATTGCTGACAAAGTACTTTAATATTAATCTATTTCCGTTCAATCATCGTTCCAGTATACTTCTACATCCCATGCCCTTTTAACTTTCTAATCGACTCCAACGCTTCCAAGCATCCGCGAATATGGTAGAAGAATAGTATTTAGCTGTGGTATTCCAAATAACTTTACCCATCCAAAAGTAGTAATTGCGATTTGCGATTACCACCCAATTGCTACAATGATTGCAAAATATTTGCATAATATTGCTTCCCAAACCCCGTCGTTTAATGACGGATTGCGTAATTTTTGTACGTAATATTTATCAACCAATTATATTGCACATTATGCGATACATATAAATACCGACTATAAAATAGGCCATGGCACATGCATAAAATTAAAGTAATTATGACTTGCTTTACAATTCCATTTGATTGCACATATGTATTGCTTCAGGAGACAATTCAATTAATGACATTGGGCTGCACGAGTTGAAGTTTAGCATTGAGATTAAGAATCCAATTTTCAATTCTATGTTTTTTTAAATAATTAAGTGACATCTTAACTTGCAACTCACATTCAGTCCAATTCAAGGTCATCATTTACTAAATGGCTTTATTTGTTAAATATTTCATTGCTTCATATCGTTAAGCAAATATTTCACAATTGTACTAACTTCAACTTGCCAATCTTTCCCCACAATTAATTAAAACTAATTAAATCTTACATATAGTAATTAATTATTGCACAATGAGATTTTTATTTATACATGCCCAATGTCAAATGAAAGAGTGCAAAAGCCATTTGGTGAAATCGGATTTAGACAATTGTTTAGCAATAGCACATTTTTTGCAGTTTCATCTCAATTTCACATTTACTATTTGCCACTCCGATTGACAACTTGCTTGACCAACTCTTAAAGTCAAGTCTTGCTGACGTGTCTCAAATTATAATTGTAACACGTGCATATTTTACTCCTATAATGCCCAAAGGGTGGCCTAAGTGGGGCATATTGCTCCAAATCCTATTTATTTTTGTTGATGACCCTGTTAAAGGGGACCTCATGGATTTGCGTAAGTGTCCATGTTATCAAAACCAATTATGATTAATTTATCATCTGAAAATTGTAATTTCGCAATTTCAGTTAAATTTAATTTCCCATATGTTTCAATTTCAGAGGAGCTCTACAAAGATGACCTCCCCCAATTCTCGCTTGAGCCAACCGGTTAAAAAAACAATCCATGCAATTTTAATTCAAATTATTATCAAAATTATTTTTAATTTTCAAAATTTCCTTTCATATTCCTGCAGAATGCCTTCAATACGACGACCCAATGGAATGCCGGCGCTCCAAATGTTTCTACAGTTGCGACACTCGCCAATGCGACTCCAAAAATAATACGTGCAGCATCCGCTCCCCGATTGAGGAGGAGAGGGACACCTGTCACCAGCATTGTTTCGATGTCTGCAGCTGCCGGAGGTTGGGCCCTTGCGAATACGACGTAGCTGGAGGGGACTGCTTTGAAACATTTCCGGAAAATGAGATGGGTAAAAAAAACCTTCATTCTTTTACCTTGCCAAATATAGATAAAGTATCTTTAATTTGTCATTTCCAATTTCCATAAATCGCAGAATGCGGTCAAGGACGATTCCAGGAATGGGAATGTCTTCGAAGGGACAAGTTTTATATTGACGCGGGGGTGCCCTGCAAAATACTTAACTCGTCAGGTAAACTAAATCGATTACATTTAATTAAATCCCAATTAAATTTTATTTGACAGAAATTTAAATTTCTATTACAGGCGACTGTAGCTTTGCCGAACAAATCCGCGCCGTAAACCTAAATGGGGGAAACTTCACCGATGAGGCCCGTGACATTTGGTATCGAGCTGATTCGGACATCCCTTACTTGGACCCGAATAACACCCGCCGTCCAGGAAAGTTTGATGGGAAGTTAAAAAATCCCGGTGGTGTAGCGCAGGCTGGATTATACTCAACTTATATCTACGGCTCCAAGTCAAATGCCATGCCCGGACGGTGCATATCTTACATCATCCCAATTAAGTTCGTGAGCTATTATGAACTTACAATTAAGATGGCGGAATTCGTAAAAACTGCAGCCGGGCAAAGAGTAAGCCAACCAATTCAATATCAGTTTATTTACTACGAGAAATTTTAATTTGCCTGATTTACATAATTTTTTTAAAATGTTCCAGTTCTTCACCGTCAAATTAAACAACATGCCCATCCTGCTGGAATTCGACTTGCTGAAAGTTGCCGGGGATTCGGCGATGGCTGCGGATTTTGTCTTATTTTTCTACATCAATGAAAACGTCAGTCAATTAAATTAACTGTCAATTATGCAATTATGCGTCAGATTATTTAAGTCGGGGAAAAATGAGACTGGCATAATTTGATTTTCTTTTCATGACAGGGCTTCCTCTTTCCAAAAGGTCTCCTCCCCTCCAAAGTGAAAAATGGTCAGATTTCCCTATCCTTCTGCTATGGAAGCTGTGATAAGCTCCCCGATAAGGGCTATATCGTCAGCGCCTTCCATGTCCTGAGGGTACGGGCCGATGACCCCACAAAACCATCACCAATTACCGGGAGCACTGAAAGTCCTCTGGGGTCAAGTACGGATGGTACTGGAATCATCGCATCCAGCACTAGCCGTCCTGGTCCTGGCGTCACTTCAACTACTGAGAGTCCCGTGGTCCCTCCTGGTGGAGGAAATTGTAGAGATGGGGGGACCTCCTGCACTGAGTGCTCTGATGATTATCAAAAGCTATATGGTAACTGTACTGATGGCGGCGGTGGTGGTCCAACAGACCCAATTTGTCGCGAGCTATATGGCGGAAATCTGTGCGGATGTAAGGGGGCAGGATGCGACTACAATATCAAGTCTGGAACTTGTCGTTTGGGGAAAGCATGTAATTTGAGAAAAAATTGATTACATTTACGACTTCACTTTAATTTTAGCTAATGATTATTTTTAATTGCAGTTTGCGACGAGCTTTTTCTTACCGATGCCGATTGCAGGAGGGCCGGCACCTTCACCGCCCATTCCGGAATCCTCTGCCCCAGAACGGAGGACGAAGGAAACTGCCTCTTGGACAAGGTCATCTACGCCGTCAACATCAACGGCCCGGGGTACAGTGACACCACCGGGGTGGAATATCAGGCCGACAGCCCATCCCTCTATCACGACCGCTTTTCTTCCCGACGGGACGAGATGGAGGCTGCCTGCAAGGATGACTCCCCAATTTCCGGGATTGGGAATGAGGACATCCATCTCTATTCAAATATCATGTTTGGGGATCCGGACAGAAAAGTAGTTAGCGACGCTGTCTGCGTCTCATATCCCATCAAATTCTCCGAGAAACCTGAAGGCCGCTACCTCCTCACCATCAAAGCGGTGGACACCTTCGTCACCCAAAATAAGACGAGGTTCTTCAACATCAAGTTCAACGGACTTTCCATCCTACCGGAAATGGATCTGGTGGGGCTCATGGGGCATTGTGCGGCTGCGGACTTCCTCGTGAATTTCAATATTTCGGAGTCGGGGAATGACCTGAGTGTGAGTGGACATCCCACATCCCGACTGATGAAGGGGAAGACAATGCTCCAGTTTTGCTTTAGCGGATGTGAGGTACCCCAGAGGGGTTTTATCAGTAGTGCCTTCTCACTGGTCAAGTTGAAGCCGGTCGATGGGGGTACGGGTGGGGACAGCTCAACTACGGAAAACCAGGAAGTGACGACAATCACCCCGGAACCGGGAGTGACACCAAAACCGGGTCCTCCTCCCACAAGTATGAAAAATATCTTTAACGAACGTTCCTCAACTCTCTAAATTTAATCGTCGTTAAATGTATTTCCCATTTTGTTTGACTTTGACATGTCAGAATGCCCCAAGGAAACTGGAACTGTTTGCGTCCGCGGCTCCTCCTATTACTATGTCAACGGAATCCTCTGCAAAACAGAAACTGGTGATGGCAACTGCAACCGAACAGTGGATGGGGTCGCCCTCGCCGTCAACCTGAATGGACCCGACCACTCCGACTCCAATGGAATCCTCCACGTCCAGGACATGGCTTATCTCTACACCGATAAGGACCACACCCGCCAGGAGATTCATGTGGACACCTGGAAAGCATCCCAGTGCAAGAATCAAACACTGGTGGGGGTAGACCCCCAGGATAAGGAGCTCTATTCCAGCTTGATATTTGGGAAGGGGGAGCAGCAGGGAATGGGGAAGTGTATCTCTTATCATGTTAATATTTCGAGAGATGGGAGATACGAGTTCAATGTGAGGACGATGGAAACTTACTGGTCGGATTCGGTTGGGGGTGGACTGAAACCAAGGGTAACTCCTCAAGGTATAAAAATGATAATTTGGTAATGGAAATTAAATTACTTTATAATTACTTTATTGTTTTAGTATTTTAATATCCGGTTGAGTGGAATGGTGATCTGGCCCGAGCTCAACATCCGGGACAGCGTCGCCGCCTGTGAAGGAATGTCCTTATTCGCCGAATTCGACGTGGGGAATGGTCAACTTACCCCAGTGGGTTTCCTAGGCTCGCCCCTGGCAAAGAATGGCAGGACTGAGGTGGAATTTTGTTATGGGGACGGGGGAGAGGACAAGCCGGCAGTTTATGATCCTAATTATATCGCAGCCTCCTTCTACATTGTGGAGTTGGAGCAGTCGCCGACAACTCCATCCCAACCGGAAGGAACCACCACGGAAATGATGTCGACAATGAAACCGGAGGGGACTCAGGGGACACTGTCGCCGAATAAGAATTGTGAGGATGTCAAGGATCCCGTCCAATGTCCGGAGCCCTGCGAGTTTAACATCACTGAAGGGTCCTGCGTGCCGACACCGGAAGACCCCGATAGTAAGCTTTAAAAATAGGCCATCTTCAAAAATGAACATTTAACTTATCCCATTTTCATTTCAATTCATCTCAGATTGCCCCGGTAAAGGAAGCCTAACAGCTTGCAAGAGAGGCGGTGGCTACTATACCGTGGGGGGTGTCCTCTGCAAATCCCAAGAAGGTCCCGATGACACTGGATACTGCGAGGTGAAGCGCCTGGTCAAGGCGGTGAACCTCAATGGCTACTCCCACAACGACTCCAGGAACATCCGGCATGAGGCTGAGAAGACTTCCCATTTCACCGATAAGCACAGCAGCCGACAAGGGATTACTATTGACACATGGATGCATTCACAGTGCAAGGATGGAGGCGTCATGGGGATACCGGAGCAGGATAATGAATTGTTTTCCAGCATGATCATGGGAAGGAGTCAGGATATGGGGAAGGGGAAGTGCATCAATTATCATACTAAAATCATGGAGGATGGCAGGTATGAACTGAATGTGAGGGCGGTGGAGACCTTCTGGGGGGACAAGGATGGAAATGGGGCAAAGCCAAGAGTAAGCTGTAACTAAATGAGCCCAATTAACTTCAATTATAAATAGTCCAATAATTAACTTTTCTCTTCCCAGCGATTCAACATCCGGCTCAATGGACAGCTCCTCTTCCCGGAACTCAACATCCTCCGCAAGGTCAAGACCTGCGAAGGACTTGCCTTATTCGCAGAATTTCAGGTAGCCAACGGTCAACTCACCCCAGCAGGTTTGGAGCCGAGCCCCATCCCCAAAAATGGGGGCGTTGACCTGGAGTTCTGCTACGGGGATGGGACCAAGTCACCCCAGTACGATCCAAACTATATGGTGTCCTCCTTCTACATCGTCGAGTTGCATCAAAACACGCCAATAACGACCACGCCTAGTTCGGAGTCATCCTCATCATCCGCAACTATAACTGCAATGACTACAAGCAGGACCACTACCACCCCGAAATCAATTTTGAGCACGACCCTCAAGCCCGTTCCGCCAAAGCCAGGTCCAGGCATTCCATCCACAAAATTCTGCCCTAAGAAGGTGAAGGATGCCAAAACGGCCAAGGGATTTTGCAAATGCATTGACCCACACAATAATTGCGATGCATTTTTCAACGCAAACGCGGGGGAGTATGAATGCGTCAATCGACATATTTGTTAGACAAAATTACCAAACCTGTCTTAATATCAATGTCTAAAAGTATGTTGCCCTGTCTAATGTATAACTCTGCTTATCTTACCTTAGGGTGCCCTACCTTGCATTCCGACCACATCAAAAGAATATTTCCCGGCAATTCGTGTCGACGAGCGAGGGGGACCTATTCCTACGGAGGGTTGCTCTGCAACTATGAGAATAGGACTAATACAGCGAATATTTATAACAAAGAGGATACCGGGGACTGCAAAAGTCTAGGGACGATCCTGGCAGTGCGCTTCAATGGGGAGGGACCTTACTTGGATACCCGGGGAATCAACTACGAGCCCATGTCTGCCAGACCACCCAAGAATCCAAAGGATTATGAGCTGACATACAAGGAGCTTGGGAGCAGGAAACATGGTAATTTGGAATTCAATAGGCAAAATTGCCACCAATTTAAATTACAATATAAATAATTCCCGCATATTATTACTTTCTGCAGGGAAGAGCCACTGCCATAATGACGGACCGATAAAGACTTATCAAAAAAAGGACCTCAAGCTCTGGGAAAATTACGTAACTGGGAAGAAGAGCTCCGTGGGGCCCTGCCTAAACTTCACCATCCCAATCCAGGAGGACGGGACCTACGAGTTTAGCTTCAAAACGGCAGAATATGAACACAAAGAAAAGGATGATCGTGGCTTCAACATTTTCCTAAACGGGATCAGGGTCATGCCGGAAGTGGACATTAATAAAAACTGGAAGGCCCTCTGCGTTGCCACCGAGTTGATCTCTGTATTTGAGGTTACGGGCGGATTGACATATATTACCCCGAGGGGCTTCCCCTCCCGGAGGATTGGGACGGAGGGGGTGGAGGTTTCCTTTTGTAAGGGCATTTGCACACATGCGGATGGGATTTCAAGGAGAAATTTTGATTTTACGGGGGTTGCCTTTTCCGTTCTCAAGATGAACACATACCATAATATTGATTAGGGAGGAATGGCCAAATTAACTAACTTATAATTAAGCACTGTTTTGTAAAAAAAATGCATAAGAAGTTAATAAGGAATTTTGTCAGAGAAGAAAACAATTTTAATTAAAAAATCTTGTATGAAATTATAAATCATGCTGCAATCGAAACAGCCCAAGTCATTTATTGTTAACATCGGGTAAAAGCTTTAAATTAGTAACAATTATTTATTTTCGACCACAGTAAATGACTGAATGATATTATCTGGCTCGACCAGTGTCAGTCTTGCCAGATTTGCCCCATGTCCGATTTCCACT
>JAQIXQ010001502.1:0-14279 GCA_034700485.1 Pseudosinella alba | reverse complement strand
TTGGGACAGAAGCGCATAGGAGGAGTGATATGATATGGCTGGAATGGAGTATGAGCAATTTACCTCACTTTAATTTTTAAAATTCTAGCTAGATGGCAGCATTTGCTGCCACACGCTGCCTAGTAATAAATAGGCCATCTCCTTTTCCGGGAAGGATGGAGGTTCCGAATAGATCTCAGATACGACGGAACGTTTTTATGAGGAGATGGATCAAGATGAGGTTGAAGATCGGGTTGAATGTCATAATCGATACGGTTTGGTGGTTCTCCACAACTTATGCGAGATGCTAGATATGCCCACTTCTATCCAAATGAGGATATTTATCCTGATCATCTTCCAAATGTTCCGGGAGGTTGGTCTCGTTTCATAATCGATATCGATGGTTGGGTAAATTTTGGTCTGCCCCATTAACAATCATGTCATTGTTTATAATTGTTATTCATTGCCATTGTCATTACTTAAAAGTACTTTGGTAATGGTAAGAAGGATTAATGGTTCTGAATAATGTTTTCTGCAAGAGATCTGCAGGACCCATGGCGGAGCATTTTCCCATAATTTCTGGCCCTTATGTAGTATTTGTGATTACTCAACTTCCGCCAGCAATGCCCGAAAGCTGTTGCTCCGCCTCTTGGCTCTTATCAATATGAGAAGCTGGCGGAGCGACAACTTGTTCGCCCGGTGAATCACCGGCGGATGGTCTATGAGAACAACTTGGCCATGAGGAATTTTAAGATCATGAAATCCTGAATGGGACCAGCCATAAAAGCGCCAGATAATTGATGATTATCAGTTACTGCGATCTGTAATCCTGGCTTGACCAACAATTAATTTATTAGGTAATTATAGAATAAATAGAAGAAGCAGAAGCATATTATTTACCTGTAATACAACTTTTGAGAATTAAATAAACATTACATAATATTACTAATTACTTCACGAAAAATAGACATAATCTGCTAAATAGTTTGCATTGGGGCAAGATGATACCAAGCTCACGTCAGTGTCAACTTCACATTACGATAAGTAATACTTTATAATTAATTATATAATTACAAATCATACCTCATACCTGGTCCAAATATAGGCGGCTCAAGGCTTGGATAGGCAGTATAGACATAGGCACATATTATTTAATTTGCATAAATTATTTTCTCATAATATGCAAATTACTCAAGCAATGTATTAATAAATAGATGTCATGCGCTGCTGGAGCGGCGAATAGGCCACATGTCGGCCACGTGGTTGGTTTGAAGGTAGTAGCGGATCTGATTATCTGATTCTGTACTACGCATGAAATTGTGAAGTAAACAGCGAATGTGATTCTTCCTTCTTCATATTTTTGGAACTGTGCATTTGTGGAAGAGTGCATTCAGTGCATTGTGGATTTGATTGTATTGTGTAAGTGCTACTTAATTATGGTTATCTTTATGAAAAGGGAAGTTTAGTTTAGAAGTAACTTCAACAAGTTAATTGTTAATTTGGTAATTTATTTGGTGGGATTAATTATTTGTAACTTTTCATGTTCTATTTTTTGTGTTAAAAAAAATATCCAGCTGTAGAAAAAAAACGGAAGAACCTGGAAGATAAGATTAAGATAAGATGGATGGCGATGATGGCGAAATTGATTTTGGCCCTGCTGGAAGGGGAAACTCCAGGGGGAGGGGGAGGGGTTTTCGAACTATTCCATCATCGGTTCCAACACCCACAACGAAGGTACAGCAATAATAATACGGCAATAATATGAAGGAAAATAAAAGTTGCCATTTTAAATTTTTTTTAGTAATTAAACCCGATATCCGTAATGGATAATATTGAATATGGGCTATGTCATGCATGTTCGAGAATGCGATATTGGATATGCCAGTTAAATATGATCCGTTTTGTTTGTTGTCTATTAATTTCAGATCGAGATCCAGGTTACAACACCACCTGTTGTTCCCGGAAGCTGTTTGGAAACGTCGGTGTCGGCGGAAGCTGCTGCCGGGAAGCAAAGTTCGGAACCAGAACAGCCCCTTACCGCAGGGGTGGATGATAATAATACGGAAAGGGAACCACAGGGCGGATTCATCACCGTTGGTACCGTGGGTCAGAGGTAAAGATATTAAAAACTTAGTATTCCAATTGAAGACAATTAAGACCAGTATGCTAATTATTATTATGTATATTTTTATTGCTTATTTTAAGGTGCCAATGTGTGACCAACTATATCAAGCTTAAGCAGACCTCAGCCGTCCCCGTGTTTGAATACCTGGTAACTTATAAACCTGCGTTGGAATCGGCGGGGATCAAGAATAAATTGGTCAGACAACTTGAAAGGGTCATAGGGCCTGTGAATAATTTTGATGGACAGACATTATTTCTACCCCGGAAGTTGGCTGAGGATGTAGGTGACAGACATTATTTAATTATGATTAGCTTTTCTATTTAATTATGCGGTCCCCACTCCATTCATTTCTATGTGGGGCTTCGCATTTTTTTCTTTCCAGGTTACCGTTGTGCCATGCAAAAATGTCTTCACCGGTTCGAATGTGGAAGCCTCCATCAAATTCATCAAGGAAAGGGAATTCAAGGAATTGTGTCTCTTCTATAACATCCTGTTTCAACGGATATTGGTGAAACTGGGATTTATCGAGATTAGAAGGGGTTATTATGAACCATGTGATCTGAAGGAACTCCCTGAATACAAGTATGTGGTTGACTGACAGCTATTATTATTAGCCATGCTCTGGAAATTAATTAGTGCAGGTAATATTTTGCATTTCGTAATTAAAGGTTACAAGTATGGCCCGGAATATCTTTAAATGTCGAAGTTAAAGACGGAGGCGTAATGGTAATGATAGACACGCCGAAAAGAACTCTGCATATGGATACGGCTTATGACCATTAGTAAGTTGAGTTTTAATGGATTCTGTGCATACATAAAAAAAATATTGCTTTTTACCGTTTACTCCTTATATGATTTTAAATTCATGTTACTTTTATGCTCTATAGTAAGGCGATGCAGAATGCTGAACTGCCCGATTTTAAAGCGAAATTCGAAAACTTCATTATTGGAAAAATCATTCGATGTGACTACAGCCAAAAATGCTATAAAATTGACGATGTGGACTGGGATCGGAACCCAACTACTGAGTTCCCATATAAAAATGGTTTGGTAAGAACATTTACTGGAATTTTAATAATTAGCTTCATCTTGATAAGTGTATTTATATATATAGTTGAACTGCTTATAAAAATAAATATGCAATATTTATTTGATCACCCGTAGATTACTTTTAAAGATTACTTCAAGAAGCAGTACAAAATCGATATTGCGGATCTACAGCAGCCAATGTTAATATCCAGAGTTATTCCGAAGAATTTGGGCCACCCTGGCGATCACGGCGATGGTGGTAGAATTAGTGCCGTTGCATTGGTCCCAGAAACTTGTCATCTAACTAGACTAACGGCGGATCAACGATCAAATTTTAAAATTCTGGCTGCAGTCAAAAGTGTTGTTAGACAGAACCCCACGATAAGGGTTACCTCAATGAGAGCATTAATAGAAAGAATTTTAGGTATGCATACATTAATTAATAAAATTATGAGGTGACATTTGGCCTTGGCTAAGAGTGAAACCGGACTGCTTACGCTTAGTTCTGACCATTTTGGACCAATAATGAATTATTAATATAGAATTCTTTGACTGGTTCTCAAAGCCCCACCATTTGTTTGGGTACCTTTAATCTTGTTTTACTTTCCCCCTTTTCTCAAGGATCCAAAGAGGCGCAAACTATTCTTGGAGAATGGGGAATCACCTTACATGATGATGTCATACACGTCGTTGGAAGAACAATTCAACCACCTACCCTTTTATTTCATAAAAACGAAGAACGGCAGGGTCAGCCGAATTTTCGTAACGAATGCGTATCTTGCTATGACCCGGTAAGTCCCTGCGACTGCAGTATAATAGAAACTCGTGGAATTAGTAGATGTATCCTTTGCGATTACGAATTCTTTTCTTGGCTGAATCATTGTAATCTTGATTTTTTATACTTTTTCTCAGGTGGAGATAAAAAGCTTTTTGGTCTTCTGTACGGCAGGCGACCGTCAAAATGCTCAAAGCTTTATTACACAATATGCCACTGCGTGTACAACCGTTGGGATCAGATTGCGAACACACGGTGATATAATCATCGTTAATGGGAATACCCCAACTGACTATACCCAGGAATTGGAAACCCATTGCACCCCTGATGGTGTATGTTGATGTTCATGTATCATTTGTAGTTCTATATTAAGGCAGGTGTGGTCTTCTATAATAATTCTTTTTATTAGGTTCAATTCGTCGTCATAATATTGCCGCGCATGCGGGATGACATCTATCAAGCAGTCAAAAAGTTTTGCTTGACTGTGGTTCCAGTTCCTTCCCAGGTCATTTTATCGAGGACGCTACACAATCGGAGCAAGATACAACAAACTGCTATAAACATTTGCATGCAAATTAATTGCAAACTTGGCGGTTCCTTGTGGGGATTAAAGACGTCTATGGTAAAGTAGCTTAAGCTGGTAGTAATTATTCCTGTCTTGCATTTATATTAGGTTTTACTAATAAGAGCATTTGTTTGATCAGAAAAGGATCATGTTTATAGGAATGGATGCTGCACACGACGTTACCCGGAAGAATCCAAGCATAATTGCATTAATTGCTAGCTTAAATGACACGTGTACAAAGTACTTTTCAAGATGTGCTGCCCGTCCAATTCATCAAGAAGTAAATACGTGTTTACGGCCGATGTTTTTGGACGCTCTGAATTGTTATAGGAAGGTACGTTATGCGGTCATTTCTGACAATTCCGCTTGTATATTTATCGTATTATATGAAACATTAAATTGCCTTAAGTTCATTGATTTCTATCTTTTCTTGTACCTTTTGTAGAACAATGGTGAACTCCCTGATCATATTGTTTTCTTTCGCGATGGAGGCAGTGCGCACACATTTGATATACTCAAGACATATGAAGTTGGTGTTTGCCTGGAAGTTATCAAGGAAGAAAGTTCCAAAAGTGGAAAAACAACGAACTTTTCTTATCTCTGCGTGGCTAAACGAATTCCTCAGCGAGTCTTCCTGTGTCCAGAGGTATCCCATGTGCATGATTTGATTAAAAAATTATTTGGTTAAAAAAGTAGCTAAATATAGGACATGCTCTTTTCCATTCAGGGTAAGGACATTATCAACCCCACTTCTGGTACTGTTGTGGATACTTTAATTACGAAGCCATCTCTATACGACTTTTACATTGTGTCCCAGCTTGTTACTCAAGTAAGTGATTTGATCTGAAATTCATATTTTTTTGCTTAATTATTCATAAAGGCCGAGGGTGCATGCTCTATCGCGACAATGAATAATAATTGATTTTGCTTGAGTTTTAGCAACAACAATTTAACTTGACCATAATGATTGTTAACGTTTGTGACGGATTTTTATTAGGGAGCTGTTACCCCGACCCATTACACTGTGTTGTTTGAAACAAGTCCAACCAAGCCTGATACGATGCAAAAACTGGCATACGCAACAACCTTTATGTACTTTAATTGGCAGGGAACGATTAAAGTGCCTGCTGTTATTCAGGTATGAAAAAATGTATTGCCTTGTCTTACACTTACTTCGCCTTTGGTAATTTCGTTCGTATAGCTAAAGCAAAGCTTAACGGACTTGAATTCTTTTAAAAATAAAAACACTTTCTTGTTCCTAGTTTGCCCATAAGCTTGGCCAACTTGTAAGCAGAATCAAGGTGATTCCTAATCGGACGATGGAAGAGATGCTTTACTTCATCTAAAATTCTCAGCATCTATCGAGGTTTGAAAAACCTCGATTTGACATCAATTTGATTTGGGTGGACCAAGTCGAATCAATGCACTAGCACTAGCATTGAGCATTTTCGTTATTATTGTTGAATCATGATTACTTGCTCGTGCACGTTTACGTATAACTATAACTTTACTACTTAAGCAGTATACGTAGATGAATATTTAAGGCATAAGTAACATTATTAGTTTTTATGTACTAAATAGCATTAACAGTGCCGATGTCGATGGAACCTACCATAGTTAGATAATATTGTACATAAGTGTCTACGTACACATTATGTACGTCTAGCATGTGAAATTACTTAAGTATTTCCGATAATTAATTGCATTCTATACCAATGCTTATTGAGTTTTTGGTACAGACGATGAATTTAAAAATTGTATTTTGATATTGTCGACGGTATGTACTTCCTTCTGCGGAGCATTTTGCTTCTGGTATGCGTGTATCTCGATGCTTTGCAAAAATAAGACTTGCTTACAGTTGGTTTTTAGTTGGTCCTTAATATTATTGTATTAATATAAATTCACTTCAACAAGCAGTGTTAAGAAAGCTTATCAGAGCATAACCGAAGCATGCACTACTTCAACTACCGTTGGACTGTCCACACAACTCCTTATGTCTTAAATCCGGATCTAAGTATGTATGTCTATCTGATTTTGTTATGTCAGTAAGATAAAAATGATAATAAAGGATTATATCACGTCGTTTCAATACATATAAAAGTAAAATTTCGCTATTAACTTGTTTGCTTTAAAGGGAATTGGTTGTAATGAAATTGTTTTGATATTTTATTGCTGTGCCTTCAATAAAATTTTATTACATCTATAGTCACTTCAGTCTACGAATGGAAGATTGTATTTTCGAATAGTTCAGTTTTGATATATCGTAGTAGCTCGTGTTTTCACCTAAAGCAATATAGATTTTATTTTTAGTTCTAAGCTAAATAGGCAAATAATTTGTAATCGTTTTCAAGTATATATAAATTTCAAGTTTTCTGTTCCCGAACATTATCAATTATGAGTGTCATAAATTTTTGTAATCGAAATGGTCCCCGGGACCGCCCTGTTTGGCGTTTTAATTTAGGGCACAGTAAAAATGAGGTAATAACAATAACAATTTAGTCTAACAACCAACCGCTAATAATAATTCACTTCATAATCTGAAATAAGCGAATATTTAAAAAAATAATTTTAATACTTTTTGCCCAGGCCCTACAATTAACATTCAGCTACCTTACCTATTCCCAACTTCGCCGTTGCATGTTGGTATCAAAATCATGGAGAAAAATTGCCCTAGAGGAGCTACAAGCTCGTTGCTCAGTCAGAATATCCAATGATGAGCACGTTAAAATCATACTACAGAAATTAAACACAGGCCCAAAATTTCGAGTTGGTAACCTTACCATAAATCCAATTTCAGTGGATGCTCTCCTCCTTGATAAACTTTTTCTGAGAGCCCAACAGACCCTCCACTTTCTGAAACTCGAAAGTCCGGTCGAAATTCAAGAAGCAACTTTGTTCAAAATTCTACGGAACCTCTCAACCCTGACTCATCTTTCGGTAACCACTTCCCACAACTCCCCTGATAATAGGAAAAGCACTCACGAAAGCAATCCAAATGAGGACCCCCTCAGGTCTCCAGAGTTGAGTGGTCGTTATTGGACAGATGAAGAGCTGAGTACACAAACTCAAGGTATTTCGTATTTTTTCATATTATTGCCACATCATCAAGCCTAAAAATCAATATGAAATTCTATTATGGAGGAAGACAACATGTTGCTAATAAAGCCAAAAACTTGTATCATTTCTAGATGATGATGATGTGGTTCACCCCAATATTCGCCACTTGCATTTGGATCTGGGCCAGGGAATAACCTTCCAACTTTCGAAAATCTTCCAGTCATTTCCCAATCTGTATGAGTTGGCCATTGCGAATGCGACGGAGGAATCCCGGAAATATTTCAAGTCTGACCCATCAGCCCCTTCAACGCTAGCCTCATCCCATTCACTAAAGTACCTTACTCTGCGCCAATATTCCAACACGGGCTTTACAGAGAAACTTGTGCAAAGTCTAATGAGATTGAATATGCATTTGGAAAAACTTGTTTTAATCTTCCATCCCCCATCATCTTCCTACTCGAGCAAGTTAACTCAGGCTTCCGGTTCACTCCTAAGACAGTTTATCGAATCTCAAGGAGAGAGCTTACAATCCTTGAAACTTGCCCAAGTGGAGGATGATCTTTCGAGGGAGGGGAAGCTGAACTCTAACATTACCTGGGATGCAAATCCTAGCTTCACCGCTTCCTCCCCTACTTCGGTCAATTATTCTTGGAATTTTAATTACTCTTCTCCATCCATTTCCCTTCTACCTATGGCCTTACCTAATCTCCGCATACTTCATGTGCAAAAGCCCCTAATTACGAATTTAGCCCAGGTTCTAAACCACTTTCCCCAACTGAGGGAGCTTTCTGTCCAAGTTTCTTACGGCTCCAATTGGAAAGGGATGCTTCCAGCGAAGCTGGAGCCACACAGGAATATTACAAGATTGAAGATTGATTTTATTGATTCCGAATCCTTCTCACGACTGGGATGCTGCTTCCCCTCTTTGCAAACTTTACAATTGACATTCTGCGACAAAAGTTTGTTCACCGTGTTGGGTGACTTTATACCCTTTTTCAACAAAGGGAATTCAAATGCCAGGATAGCCAAAGAAAACATTTTCTCATGCCTTCAGTGTCATGGGATTACGGAGGCAGTCTCTTATGAGACCGGGGACAATGACGGAATCATTCAAAATAATGAAAGTTTTATGAAGGGTACAGGTGTTCCAGACACAAGTTGTGACGGGAGAAGTTTCCAAAATAATTTGGACGAAATGGAAGCGGCAGTGAGGGCAGGGATAGAACGGAAGACAAGGAGAAAGCATGCACTAAGGCGTAAGTAAAGATATATGCCTGTGTCGAGTTATATGCTATATATAGCTTATGTAACAAGAAGTTAAATATAACTAGGTTTTAATTGGAGTATCCAAAAGATTATAACATATTTGACAAGGGGGAATGTGTGCGTGGGCATTGTCTGAAATTAAATATTAAAAATCTTTGATTTATTTTAGTTCTAACTCGTCTGCGAATACGCTCGTGTGCTCATCTCCCATTTGAGAATTTTGTTTTTCTTCCACGTGAACGTCAAACGCAGGTAATTTATTGTCGTTCCAAAAAAGGCAGATCAACTTATTGAAAATTGGGAACCATATTGTCGTATTATTTCCGGTGCAGATATTTATAGATTATTTTCTATGTCAATTATGCAGGGCTACAATTCTGATTTGTCCACTCCTTCCCTTGAGAATGGGGAGACGTTTGATAACGAGATCGATGATGCACAGGGTAGATTTTCATGGACCATGTTCGGAACATTGAAAAATGAAGAATTCGCTGACCTTCCATTACGTTCCTCGGATGATAACGAGTCTTGCTCTTCAGCTTGATGCAGGATAATGAGTGATTTCTGATGGCGATGCAGTAAAATCGGAATACGAATAACTTGTGAAACGGAAAAAACTTGTTAAATGCAAAAAAAATCTTAACAAATTCGGCATTAATTCAATTTTGTACAATTCCGTTAGATTATTATTTTAAAACGTCATTCATTTATCGTTATATGTATCGTGTAATCATTAGTCATAAAAACAATTTACAGTGCTCCAGGCATATAATATAGCATATTTTTTGCATTGTCATATCGTAATAAAGAAACCTAAAGCCTAACTATTATTAATTACAATTATTATCACTGAAGTGTCAGGTACATTTTCATCCTCATAGTACAAGATACTTAAGCACAATAGCAATTAAAGGTGATATCACTACCCATGCACCCCTTCCAATGTGGGGGGCAGAAGAGGGCGTCGATGTCACTTGTTCTGGCTCTGGCAAGTGGTCAACAGGGGTTAATCTATCTCCATACTTCTTGAGGAAGTCCAAGACTACGCCATTAGACCATCCGAAGCCGATGACAACTTCGTATTCGCCACCACCTCCGGCATTCCCAATGGTGGTCACGTCATACTAAAATGTAAAATAGACAAAGAATCAATTAGCCATGCATAATACAAATAGTGTATAGTGTATGTATCGGTATTTTTCAGTGACAAAGCACTTTTGTGTAAATGATAATTTGTCAAAATAAGCACAAATTATGAATTACGAGTGCCAATACCATTGTCACTGTCAATCAAATCAACCAGGCTTATCAATATTATCATATGCAAAAATATCCAAGTATGACTCAACTGAATCATGTTTGGTTCATGTGAATAGATAACCATAAATATTTTTCGGGTAATAATTACCTTCTCGAACATTGCATTTGGTTTGCTCAACAGATATGTAAGATGATTCGATCGGACCCACTTTTGAGCCAATTCAAATGCCAACGCCTGGGCTGAAGGTTCGTTTGATCTTTCCAAAGCCTCGACAACGAGATGATTGAGTGGTGCCCAGCCCTGTAATTGACATTAATTTGTGATAAAATACTGATAAGCTGTTGACGACATAGGAGGTGAGACGACTCATGCATGACGACCTTTCTCAATTTGATCGATTCCAAGTCAACTCAACCATGCTGGGGCAAACTGAGACTTGATAATATTCAATTAGGAATACAATTAAGGATTGTATAATGTAACTTACATTAGGGAAATCCCATTGAAGCCCAGTTTGGAGCATTGATGTTGGTACTCCTCCTGGGAAGTTTGTGGCTCCACTCTTGGTCAAGTAATCTACTGATCTCTTGGCAAAAACTCGAATGTCTCCATTCACACCATGAACCCACAAGGGGGAGAGGTTGGTAGGGTAGAATTGCTTGCGCTTGCTACCCCTTACGAAGTCATAGTCAAACCATGTTCCGGCCTCCTGGTCCCAGAGGACTTCATGAATCCTTTCCTTCCATGCCAAGGATTCTAAATGATAATGTGTGGTGTTACAGCGAGCTTCATCCCTTATCTAAATGTCAGTATTTCATAAGAATTAGCTTGCAGAACGTCATGAACGAACATAATTAGAGTAAATATGCCAAATAAATTATATCACTGGACAAAATATTCCAGGAGAATATGCTTACCAAGTCACAGAATTTTGTCAATAATGCAGCATTCCAATACAAGAAACTGTTAAGGTCGACTGGGATTATATCCATCGTTTTAGTATCCGTAAGATTGCCTATAAAAAAATAGTTGTACAATGCAGTGTATTGGAATTTTATATTGAAGCAAATAAATACGTAAAACTAGGTAATTAAGTTACACTTTATTATTACCATCAATTAAACTCTCCCCATCCTGGCGGACATACCATCTACTGGAGAAGTCCCAGCCGGACTCTGCCCCTGATTTAAGATTGGCATACATAATTTCTTTCTCGGCATCTGATAACCCTAGCGGCTCAACAAGATCGTAATCCTCTCTAAAATGATTGAAATGTAATTTTTACAGTAAAAATCAAACCTTGAATTACGGTGGACAAGTCGCAAATAGATATAAATTTTCGCTTACTTAAAAGATTCTGGTCTAGGTTCGGTCAACTCGACATTGTAATGTGCCATTTTGTAATCCTTCCCATTTACCCTGAATATGACAGTTCGCTGTTGGTCAAAGAAGTCGTATTCTTTGATGAGGGTCTCAATATTCGCTCTGAGGAAGTTCACGTCCTTAGTTGCCTCATAGTAGCTATCCACCATTGGGGCAAGAAGGGGAGGCTGTGATCGTTGATAATAAATTCTCCCACCATTAGGAATGAATCCCAACATGTTTACCATTTCCATAAAATTTTCAATCATCCCCTTAACAGTCTCTTGCATCTCAGAAATCAACAAGCCCCTCTGGATCCAGTAAGAATCCCAATAATAGAACTCCTTAAATCTGCCCCCAGGAACGATGACCGGGTGAGTAACATAGTACATTGAATATCTGTCACGGGTGGTATTCACATCATCTTTGATTTTCCGTCCCAGCTCCTTCCAAAAGCTGTGGAGCTCATCAGCAAATTGTCGGAGAGATTCATTTCTAATCTCTGAAAGAAAGGCAGGGTTCTCCTTCCAATCCGCTGGCTCCCAATCTTGGAACTCTGTCCCATCTTCGTCAAAATTTTGCTCCACCCAATTGCAAACTCTTTGCCTGTCCTCTGCGCTCAGGTCATCTCCAATAATACTAAGATTTCTAAAATTTGCCATTACTTCAGCTGGACTATGTTTCAATGGTTTATCGACGAACGTCTTCTGGTCCTCGTTACACTCCGCCATTTGGACAGTTCGGAGTAAATCTCCGTAACAGTAAATTTCGCTAAAAAGTAAACGCATTTTTGACATCATTAAATCCTGATAATACTCTCAAAATGAAGTTCATGGTTTCCGAGGTCCGAGATGCATGCAATTAGCAAAAATAATTTACCTGTGTGCATAGCCTTCGCATGGTCTTCCATAGTTTGCATTAGATACTGCCACAACGGCAAGTATCACAATGCCCACAATCAAGTTCCAGCTTCCCATGATTATTTTCCCCTTGGCAGTAACTGGCTTGACTCGATATATCTGAGGAACCTGGACCGAACCTGGATGCGATCCAATCACGACTGTCGATTGGGACGAGATGATCGATGCCAAATCTTAGATGGAACTAAAATATAAAGTTATTGCTTCATCAATTATATTGTCTTAGCGTCATCGCTTCAAAACGCACAGATTTATCTGAAGGGATGGATGGGTAAGTAGTAGGGAAAAAATTCTCGTTAGTAATACATTTAGATAACACAGGTATGATTTTCGAACAAGGATGTACGTATGTGATGTATTGAGCATGTTAAAAGATAAGCATTCCTGGAGCGATATCTATCGATTTCCAAATGTCTCGTAACAAGTGTTATCATTATCATGCCTCACTCAACATAACATGCCTATTAATTTTTCATACTATTGATGTAATCAATTATGAGATATGTAATAGACGTACTTACGCCACTTTTTTCATGCAAAAGATTGATATTGATAATTATCAATTATTTCACGAACAAGTCACACGGCCACACGCACGCCAAATACTTTCGTCTTTGTCAATTTGTCATAGGTTTTTACCAAAACTTAATTATCA
The DNA here is from genome assembly GCA_034700485.1 of Pseudosinella alba. NCBI lineage: Eukaryota > Metazoa > Arthropoda > Collembola > Entomobryomorpha > Entomobryidae > Pseudosinella > Pseudosinella alba. The sequence goes on along the minus strand of JAQIXQ010001502.1, from coordinate 1,285 downwards.
TTTAACAAAACTGCTCATTCCCTGATTCGATTCCTATCTACTATTTACCGGTACATCACCGAATAATCAAGATATCACCGAATATTACACCATTTCAACTGTCACCAATTAAATGCCTACGTCCCAGCCCAAAACTGACGTCAACATGAACTGTCACCCTAAAATCACATTTGGTGCTTATATATGATGTAAACTGGATTGGGAATGAAATCACGTTAATTGCATTCGCCAGATAAAATTGCTTTTAATTTAACAAGGATGAGGAACGAGATAAAATTTTTAATGATTAGAAATGGTATTGGGGAAAGAGTATTCTTGACTCTCTAATACAATCAGGATTTTACTACTGATTAGCTACAAACTTCACACCTTGAACTGTAATTGTATTATTTAACTATTGTCGCGTCGCGTCGATGAATGTATGAAAAATCAGTTCAGTTCATTACTGGAATATGTTGTACGTATTTACAAAACTCATCTACAAACATATCACCCCATTCATCGATCAATCAGTCAACCAAGTGTGAACTGTTATCCTTGACCTTGAATATAAAATGTCATTGTTAAATAATGTCTGATCTTTACATTCTCTTTTTTAAAACAAGAGGGAACAAATATGTGTGTCTTCTGCCGTCGATCGTTTCCACGAATCGAGATAAAATAAGTAAATTAATTTTACATTATATACGACTACGACCTGACCCGTGACTATGAATTAGGTTTCTCATAATGATTATATAATTATTTCATTGAGTCTTTTGCCATCATTCCAAGAATGTTCCAATTTTTGTCAGGAATTACGCAAACAATGAGGAATACTAATATGTACATTAAATGTGGAACTAAACCGGTATGAAAGTTGGTAGGTATTTGCTTGTTTGTAGAGTACTTGACTCCTCTTGACTGAGATCCTTACTGGAAAATTAAGTAGACCTTGATAAGATGACAAAGATTCCGCGAGAGGTAGAGAGAGGATAGATAAATATGTATTCAGATCAGATCACGTCAAATGATTGAGATTAGAGTTGGAGTGATGATGACAATGGAATAAAGAAATCGGAGCTCTGAATGTGAGTCATTATAAATTATTTTACCCAATCCATGTCTATCACTGGATAATAGCTACTTCAGAATTTCCTTTGTATGGCATTGGTTGATCGTTGCATGATACAAAATGCGCAATACTTGTAATAACCCATTAGATATTAATGGTATATTATATTAATTAGGCATATTTAATTTTCAGATCGAGTATCATCATGAATCATCAACATGATGGCTACCG
>JAQIXQ010001501.1:0-14282 GCA_034700485.1 Pseudosinella alba | reverse complement strand
GAAGTCAACCAAAATGTAAAGATCAAGCTCCAATTTGCAAGGAAACATTCTGATCAGAAAAAAATTGCGAATTTTTTGCTGAAAAAATTGTTTAAATATTCCGTCCTTTGAACGCTGGAGAAGAAAAAGCCTGAAAAGTCTGAATCGGTCTGAATCGGTCTGCCCCCAGCTCTAGATGCTGGTCTTGCTTTGCTGTAATAATCGAGCCAAAGTCAAAGCCAAATTGCTTGCATTATTCACTCACTCACTGACTCACTCCATTTTTACTGTTGTTGTTGGTGTCGCATGTTTAAAAGTTTTAAGATGGGATCGGGTAGCCTGTAGGTGATTTAGTGGCCTGTTGAAACCCACTAGTGCCAGGTTGAAAGGTGTTTTTCAGGAGGTGTTAAAAACCTTTTACCTGGCTGATTTTTCTCCTTTTGGAAACACATTATCACGGGTCGGGGATATCATATAAGATGGAGGTGGAAGCAAAATAGAATTATTGTTTTGTGACAGGATAGAGTGGTGGTGAAGGGGGAAGTAAATATGAACTGGGAACATGAAATGAACTAAACTTGATCCCATCTCACCATTCTCACTCAATACATCTACCATAAAAAGTTTTATAAATGTCTTATGAACTTGTATGAAATGAAGTATGAAATCGAATCGAAGTTGCCGTTTTGTATGACCTCGGGACAAATCCCTCTCTTTGTAATTAGTAACGGAACGGAGGAAAAAACTTGCTCAATTCCATAATTATTAAGAGTTTGTGGTGTCAGGAGGGGCGGGGACGGCAGTCGCGGATGGCAATTTGTTGGGTGAAAATTCATTGCGGAGTATGGCATTAAATGCGGATGTTTTTTATAGCCAAAGCTGATCTAAATATTGCTGCTGGACAGGAGCATCGGCTTGCATTGCGGTATTTTCATCCATTAACTAGTTCATGAAAAGGACTAACTTGTTTGTTTTGTTTATAATTTTTAGTTACGATTATAGTTTGGTGATGCCGACTTTGCCGCTAGTGCATGCACATACCAAAAATACTTGTTTTTTAAATTTAATATAAGAGCAGAGTGCATTCAGGAGGAGGCTTAATTGTTATAATTAAAACACGGTATCGGAATGCATAGCCCGTGGGCTAGTTAGCTGTTCGGGATTCAAGAATGAATGATTTCTTGATGAATGCTGTCCAGTTCAACAAGAGGGATTGTAATTTTTTAAGTGCCAAAAGTCGGTTCTCTGTTTGGCAGGTATTTAGCATTTAGAAATTTTCCATAATATGCTTGCATGCACATATAAGAAGGTAATCATTTGTAAAAAGGTAATAAATGGTATATCTAGACATGACTTCTATTCCAGATAAGTGTAGCAACAAGTCTCAGCATTCCCAATCCAAACCGACTAGGTAGACATTAGCTTTTAAGTTGATATTACTCATCATCATACAGCTCATATTTCATTTGGAAGTGGATTCTAAATTTTAACGTTTTGACATTTTAAAGCTAATCAATCAACTAGGTACTTCTTCGGAGAGTTGGAGCGGGGACATTATTGTAAACATTACCATGTAACCTGAAGGGAAAACCATTTGGGCTTAGCTTTCTCTGCCCTTCATCCCATCTCATTTGTTTTTTAGAATATAAACGTGGCATTTCGTCTAAGATCTGTTCTAAGACATATCACAGAGGAATGTCTTAAGGCGGAAGTAAAACATATTATCGCTAGAAGGTCCTCAGCACATCATCGTGACATGACACATGCGATACCGCATACCATACCATCAACTGATGGAAATGGCCTGATATAAACTTCTGAATGATTTCAAGCAACCAGAACCAAACCAGACCAAAAGTTTTCCTGCACCTGTCAGACTCTGTCCTTAAGTGATTGTATGTGACATTAATTGACGATAAGCCTAAATAGATTCTTTGTGGATAGCTGAATTATAGACCATCCAAATGGTCGTAAATGTACTAAGGAGGGGGTTTTATTCAAAGGAAATCCTTCATTTTGGAAACCTTATAAGGAAACTTATTCCCTGTGCAAATCTTTACTTTGGCTATCATAATGACGTCGGCGGTTTGACAAACTGATGTCAAAGTCAAAAAGTCAGAAAAAAATGAAGTAGCAAAACTTCCACCACCCATTCAGGTAGGTAGAAGATCGAGTTTCACAGCCAACTACGTGACCTTTAAAAAGGGAGATATGATAAAGGACTGCAAATCTAAAGAGTGATGGCTTGCGATATCAGCTATCAACAATGCAATTAAAATTATTGACTTATTCGTATAATTTGAGTTGGGCTTTCGCATTTCATTCATTGCTATTTTGTACAAAGAACAATTGCATTTAAATAATGACAATGCGTAATATTGTTTGGGCAGATGACACACCGTATCAGCAGCATCTTCTCGGAATCAATGAGCTTCTACTCATCTTGACAGAGGAAACCTGCTCATTTTATCAGAAAATTGATGAAATGTCGTAGGATAATTAATGCTTGTAATCAGCATCTTCTTCTCGTCACCAAACCACTTTAAAAATCCGCAAAATATGGGTAACACTGTTGATGAATGTTGAGTGGTCGTAACTTTACTGTTAGGTATGTGCAATTTTAAATGTAACAGAAAGTCATCGTGTCGGCCGAAGTACACTTGACTTTTGGAAACGCAAAAGTCAATGTACAAGTATATGTAATACAGATTGAGATTAAGTAACTACGAACTTACAGAATATACTTTAAGTGAACATTATTATGAACAAAGAGATACCGCACGGGTGAAGTACATAAATGGAGTTACGGTACAATTTCGACAATAATGTAAGTATGTAAATTGCTTCAATTTTGCTTTGGAACAAGTACACACATTATTACATAATGAATGAATGGAATGGGATCTTTAAGGACACATGTCATTAGAATAGAAACGAAGTGAGTCTCAAGAGAAGACCATGAAGATTGTCCATATTAAATCATACAATGCATGCATGGATAATGACACTAATAAAGCTGATAGTACAATAGCTGTTAAACATATTTTCCGGAAGTTCAAAAGGGACATGTGACCGATTGAGGATATAATTACATGTGATGATGATGATATTGAGCACAATTTTACTATACCTTACGAAAAGAATTACCTGATAAATTCCTCAAAAAGATATAGATGCATGCAAGGTTCAATGGGGTGGTTAATATATTACTAAAATTAAATCTGTTTGTCTGAAAGTATGTCAGATATCGATTTTAATTTTGTACCAAATGATGATGCTATTAGTCACTGATTAGTGAATGACTCACAGGTTGATTTCCATTTTAAATTTCTAGATAATTCATATGAGCTGACATAATCTTAATTATGTTTAGATTACCGTATCCCATAACATGGGTTAAAAATTATGAATCTTAGATATTCATCCAAAAACAATGTTCTGGATTCTGGATGCTCAATTTGAAACGCATTCCAAAGCTATTAATTTTCCGGGTGCAGTGCACGTATAAAGAAGGGTCCCACAGTTCCATCCCATTCCTGAAGCACTCGCCTACTAACACATGAAAGCAAGCCTCTCGTCTAGTCTATAGCCCTTAAAGTGACTGAAAGGTACAGGGAAACATTTTTTGAGGTGACTTAGGCTGCAAACAAATCATCATCACATCACATCACAATCTTTAAAAAAATCCTTCCTTATCTATCTTTAAGAAAAATCTTCATAGATAAAATGTGAAGCGCATTTCACTTCAACCTTGCACCACCACCAACCACCACCATGCACCAAACATCATCTCATCTCATCTCATAATCAACTTTTCTGTTTTCCTCCGCCTCCTCTCGTCCCTCGGCAATACACCATTTTTTTTATACCAAAGACGAGGAACAACACAAGTCTCACAAGCTGTGTGAGACTTTGTATTTCTAGCTCACACACATAGAGGTTAATAGTGGTGGATAAATAAGTAAATTGAAAAAAAGAATTCCGTCAAAGTGGAGACCTCCCAGATAGGACCCATAACCAACAACGGGGCTACATCAGTAGTAAAAAATATTTTTTTCCTGAACTAGATGATGATGAAAATGAATCAAGTAGATATATACATATTCTGATATACTATCTGCTAGAGATCAGGAAAACAAAACGGGATAAATGAGTCGAATGAGATGAAACGTAAGTAGAAAAAGAAAGGTGAACATCTAATTTCACTCTGGCCGTTGTTACTTTCTTAAGACTTGATTCTACAATTACATTCATGACACGCTAAAAACAAACTTACAAATTTAATGCTTAAGATTCCTTATCATTATCAGCATAATCTTCATTATCATCATGAACAAGATACCAACTTATTTTTCTATATTGAATTGATTTGATATGGATGACTCCTTCTTACCAGACTGGTATTTTCTCATTTGTTGACCATTTCGATATGTTTTTGTTCATTGATTTTTTTGTACGTGCAAGAACAATATAATTCAATTCAATTGATTTTAAATTCGCCAAAACATAGCTGGTCAGAGGACAGATCAAACAAAACCATTTTACTACGTGAGGAATCGGAATGATGATATGAGATGAGATGAAATTTTTCGCACTGATGGTGGGCCGGGTCGGTTCTTATCATCTTGTTGTAAATTGTCTTATAAGATAAATATATTTACAAAACGTCAACAATGGTTTTAAAATTTATTTTAGATATGATGGCCAGAGTGTTTTTGTGTAGTCAATTCAAAGCTAAAGTCAACAACAACTCCCATAAAAAGGCAAAAGTGACCAGGACAAGTTTCAGACAGTTGGCAATAACAAGGCTGACCAGAGAGAGATCTAGATGATGGATGGCCATTTACTTCTTGATCAAGGTTAGTTACATTCATGATGATGATGAAGTTATGAAGATGATGAGACGACGGAGGACAGAGAAAGAAAGTCATGTACGAAATTGAAACAAAATAGCAATAAATGTACTAATAATTTTATTGCCTTCCCCAATCACATCTATATTTCTAAATTGCAGTTTTCACTTAAATTCTCGTGGGTTGTGATGAACTGATATGATATCTGATCCTATCATATAGCTTTATTAGCTTTTACACTCTGATTATCTTGTCATTAAATATAATAATAAACAATATGGCAGTATCATTATCTCGAAAGATTACTTTTAAATTGGCATGTGTGGCAAAATTCAAACTCAACTTGTTTCATAGTGGGATCACCCCGTATCAATGAAGTCAGCTTAATGTCGAAGAAGGTTCAGATCAACTTATCTAGTACTACCTATGTGTAAAATGAATTATCAAATGTTACGTGTGCAATATGCAATTATAGACATGATGTGATGCGATCTATGTATCAGGTAAAGATTTTCTAACTGTTCTTGTAAACTATGTTTCGATAATGTGTCGAATGTCGATGCAGACAACAACGGATTGGGTTCCACACTAAATTTTGAAAACGGTACTAATGCAAGTGAGCATGAAACCATGAAAAATCTCTTAACATGCTTGATTACACAAGTTGAGAAAATGTATTACCCCCAAAGTCTGGGATATACTTCAACTTTTTTTAAGCAAAGCAACTAATCAAATATATCCCATGACGTAACAGGTTCATACAGACATACACACCGAACCATTCTCTTCCTTTGTGATATATTATTACACGGTCTACCTACCTATCATAAGTAGGTCTACGGTCTGCATGCCGTGTTTTAAGACAGTTCATCATCACTTTGATCATAGAATTTTCAGCCTTCGGTAAAGTAATGTAGTGTAGCTATTTAAAACTTGTCTTGCCTTGTCATGCCATTTTTACCATATGCCACAACAGCAAAATAACATACATGGGTTGACTGATTTTTCTTGTAAAGTTAATTTACATTGCTGCTAAAATTAGAAATGTTCTTTCTTAAATGAGATTAGGCATCCCAATCCCTAACCAAATCTTCCCATGACCATTGAGTGTAAGTTCAATCTCTTTGACTTTTAAATTTTGTAACACTAGCAAAAAAAAATGGACAGATTGAAAGCGGTCTTTCCCCCGAATAGTACAATAATAATAGAAACGATGATTCTGGAATTTATAATTTCAAGAAGAGCCATTCCAGCATCTAGAGTTACTCAATTATTTATTTTTATTTACATATTTCAGCGAGCATACCATAATTGTCATAGTCATAACTTATATCGCAAGTATTAAGGGACCCCCTTGGCTCCAAGGCCAGCCTTTTTTTGCCATCATCATCATCACAACTCTCATCGCCATGCCTTGCATCCAAAAGTATCTATCTATCTTTAGTTCACAACTAGTTTTGAATTTTCGAAGAAAATTTTAACTCTGACGAGCCAAGAAGACTCAAGACATGAAACAAAGGCTGAAAGAGAAAGAGGGACATGATGCAACATGAGCCATGTAGGAGGCCTCCTCACATCAGAGGCACGTCTTCACACCCTTCTCATGTCTTATTTCACTCAACTAAATCCAGAGACTGCTCCTCTGCTCCAGTCCAGCAGAACTCCAGAAGAGAGAGAAAAGACTGACGGCGACCATGATGATGATGATCATGATGGTCCCTTCCTTCTTTAGTAATATCCCACGTTTTTCTCACCCTTCTGCCTTCACTGAAGAATGAGGGAGAGGACCTAACACATACTTAAATATCAGTATTAACTTTGCAGGAGGTAAAAATCTTGCCTTGTTTGCTTAGCTTATTATCATTCTTGGATTGAAACAATACCCTTTTCCACCAAGTCGTGGATGTTCAAAACTGAAACTTAAAACAAACGAATTCAAATTTAAAGGTTCGTTCCTGGCTCATGGAAGTCAAGTCTCAAGATTTTTACTAGAAAATAATATGAGAAGAGAACCAATATGGATGGCTATTAAGTTTCAGTATTCAGTTCTTAATGCAAGATTAAAAGCGCATAATGAATATTCATAAAGCGTCTACAACGATCCTGCCAGTTTGAATGTATTTTCTCAACCCGTTGCGAGGTTTCTCCTGAACGGTCATTGATTGTTCAATCTACATTTAGCCAAGCCAGTTGAATAAACTGCTTAATTTTCTTATTTCATCGATAAATATATTGTCTCCAGACAATGCCAATATTACTGCCGTCAATGAGTCAATGGTCACTGGCTGGCTGCCTTTCCTTGTTTTGAACATTTGATCCAGACCAAGCCAAGCCAGTCCTCCCTTATATGGACTGGGGGAATTTGGTTTCTTTCATTTCGGTTTGAATTAATAGGGACAACTTTACAAAATTGAAAGTAAACAGAAGATGTCTAACTTGCAGCACTTGCAACAGACAAGAATTAGCAAAATGGATTGTTTGGTTTTATGGATTTTAATTGCCGTACTTGCATCAGTCAATTCTTATTTTTCTCAAATAAAACGCATCATTCCTGATATTAATGTGACATTCGGGAATGTGTTTAATTTCTAAACAACACTTTTAGGGCTTGAGTAAATCTCCAAAGTTTATTGCTTCTGATGGATTTGGATTACCATAAAAATGCAGCAGTTTTATTTTAGGGAATAACATCATCATCAAATCACATCATCTTTGGTCTGAACAATATAGAAAACTAAATGGAGATGAAGGTTTCTTCAAGTAAACGTGCTTGTTTGATGGTATTGGATTCGGTTAACCAACATAACAGAGCCATAAAAGTAATGAATGCGAGTAATCGATTTTTCGGTGGTTATTCGAAAAAACTTATTGGTATGATTAGAAGAGCTAGGTTGGAGGGCCTAAAAAGTATTTAGACAAGGTTAGGGGGGGCATCGTTTGGCTTCTAATGCTCAAGGCATAGTCGACCAAACAGATGTTAGAATCCCCCCAACCACAGCTCATTCCTATCATCCCAAAACGGGAGAACCCGATTTAGACAATACCTTTGCTATTCTCAGCTGCCGAGGGTCATGTTTTTAGTGCATAGTTAGTACAGCGGCATGTACCTGAACGAGGATTTTTCATCGAAATTACTGACTTTAAAAATAAACTAAATAGACAAAAATGTTCCTCATGATTAGGGCTACCTATATTAGTATCCATTTCAAAAAATAATTAGCGATAACTGAATTTTATTCGAAAAACTAAATTTTTTTGCAACTTGGAATGGGACTGCATTAGCTCAATGCTAAAAGTGCATTTTGAGGTGGCCTGGTCATGTCTCATATTACCCCATTCATCATATGCATGCGTTACTTGAACAAAGAACTTCTTCATAGCCACGCTGAATGAAATCTGATATGATTTCAACAATTCCAATGCAATCCTCTTAAATCAATACTGTAATTATGGAAGCTGAATTAATTATTATTATTGGTATACGTAAAATAAAATAAACTAAAAAGTTGCAGTGGAATATTAAAATATTTCCTGAATTCATTACGCATTGCAATATTTCATATGAAAACAGAAAGCCAAAATTTATCATTTTTATTATAGGTACTCAGTATGCTACTATTTATATTCCTATCAATATTCGATAAAATTAAATAATTCTTTAAAACGTTAGTTTCTTTGGAAAAATTTTGAAATTTTTTAGGCATTACGTAATCCTGGGCAGGGGACCTTCCCTAAAATATTTTTATTCTCAGAGCTTCTTTCATACCCCCAAGTCAAGAGAGAGACTTTTCCCTCCAATCCAATCCAATCCGAAGTAGTATACTTAAACTCCGTGGAAGACCCTTCAAAAATTTAATAGTATTTCGGCACAATGCAATCCATTTTTACAACTTAATGTGCTCAGGAAACCCAGCGGAAAAATTTGGTTTAAACCAGCGGGTAAAGTAAAATCCATCCAAACTCCCTTATAAACCATGCCATAACCATTATTTCCTAAACCAAATGACTAAATTCATTCTCCATCTCCATCGATAACGGGCCAATATCAATCCCTATCAGTTTTCAATGAGGGGCCTTGTCATGTTCCCCAGCATATTATGTCTTCTCCACAAGATCCATTTCTGTCAATGTTCCCTCCTCGCTTCATCAGTCACTTTTTCATATACGCACCCGTTTTATTTTTCAACCTTACTTTCTCCATATCCTATCATCTCATGTGTCACTTGACAGAAAGGGAAGGAAAAAGTTCAAGTCAGTAAGTCAGCCTGCCAGATCTACATATTTTACTTAAAGGGCATGTCAAAGCTTGACTGTCATCGTCACTTAAAAACACCATTATCAATACTACTTCTTTACGGTAACATAAATAGGCAGTATGTCTTCTCCCACTTCATCTCCTCCACTCCCTTGCCAAGCAAAATAGTTTTTTTTCTCAGGATGGTCAATACTGCCACCAAGACCAAGACCAACCCCAGCTTTTTATGATTTAGCTTGTACCGAGATATATAAGTCATGAAAAAAAGCTCGAGAAACTCTTCAATATTATCTAAGGGGAACAAGATGCTGATAATTCAAATAGCAGATGAGGAGGAAAAGGAAATGAGCTCCTCCAGATTGCTTTTAATTATAGTTTCAGCATTTAAATTGGTTATTATTGCATGCTGTAACTAACCATATCCAGGCATGACGTACATTAACCATTTCCAATACTTGCCAACGAGATAGAAAAGCGAAAGAGAAAGAAATGTCATTGAATCGTCTCCGTTACATCTTTACGGCTTGTTGAAATATCAACTCCAACGGGAAGTTGCCAAAAATCGACTTTCCAAAATTTAAAAAAAAGATTTTTTTGCCAAACTGCACAGAAACATCATGGTCGTTACACTACTTGCCGATAAGATATAATTACAAGAGACATTTTATTAAAAAGGGCATAGTCTCTAGTTAACTCTTACAGCTTGTTGAAATTTCAACTCCAACCGGAAGTTGCCAAAAATCGACTTTCCAAAATTTGAAAAAAATCTTGGTGATATGTCCTTGTAGAAAGTGCTGCACTTTGTAATCTCCTTTCACAGTGCTCAAACAGTTCATATAGAAGTTTGTATAAAAGTATTGGAAGAATCATACAACAATGTCATTAATTAACTCAATTAGATATTTTTGTAAAAATATACGATTGTGAAAGTCATAATTTTAATCATATCATCATTCTTCGTTCCGCTCAAATTCAGGGGCTTATCGCTCCGTGATCATTATCTTATGCGATACGTGCATCCTATTAAAGTCCCCCAATGGCGACCTTCGGGTACAGCTGACGGCGATATTTTTTTTTAAGTGTGCGTTGGGAGGGCTGACTGCGATACTATGTATCATGTGTATTGGTAGGGCTGACTGCGATACTATGAATCATGTGGATTGGTAGGGCTGACTGCGATAATGTATCATGTGTATTGGTAGGGCTGACTGCGATACTATGAATCATGTGTATTGGTAGGGCTGACTGCGATACTATGTATCATGTGTATTGGTAGGGCTGACTGCGAAACTATGTATCATGTGTATTGGTAGGGCAGACTGCGATACTATGTATCATGTGTATTGGTAGGGCTGACTGCGATACTATGTATCATGTGTATTGGTTGGTATGCTAGAGATATTATAACATATCTCATGGAACTGTGCGGAATATAGCTTTGTTAATTTTCAGGTTTTCTGTTTTGAAGGAAGACGGAGTGGGTGTGCAATATAGCACTGATTGGGCATTGCTGTGCTTGGGTTGGTTAGTTGTCAGAGCTCACCAAAGCGACTCAAACGAATAAGGGCCTAGATAAGCGCAGGATAAATTTTATATAAAATTAGATTGTATTAGCTTGTATGCATGTCATGCCATGATGACTGAGGAGTAGTTAGTATGGATAATTACACAACTTTCTTTATCTGTCTATCATTTTGAGTTAATTTTAAAACATTTTGGACATGGCATTTTCCGAGGTCCTGGAGTATTCCACGTTGATGAATAAGACTGGGTAGGAATGCCAGAAAATAAAATGTATACATGCGCTGAGAATTATGGCCCTTAACAAGGTCAGGATATGTCACAAGATGGAGAATTCTGCTATTCTCTTTCTCAGTGTATATTTCAAAATAAATTTTGAGGCATTCGTGGCATATCAGAGTGGATGGAGCGCTATGGGAAAGGAAAACTTTGCTACTTTCTTTCGCGGTGTATAATTACAAATGCATTTTAAGGCATTCATGGATATCAGAGTGGCTGGAGAGAAATGGGAAAGGAAAATTTGGCTACTTTCTTTCTCGGTGTATAATTTAGAAAGGATTTTAAAGCATTTTGGATATGCGAGGTCTGTTATAAAAACTTATGCTTAGAAATTGCATCCGTATGTAATGCATCGTAACCTTTTCTAATGTCTTAAAAGTACATTTTACACCAGGCTAGTTTCGCAACTTTGCAACATTCTCAATATTACTAAATTGAGATATAACCCGGACATATCATATCAATACCAAAACGACAACAGAATCACATAATATAAAATCCTTTTCATCTTTGTTTACAAGTGACAAGCTATTATTATCACATACTGAACAAGGGATGAGCATATACATGTATATGTGAACCAGGGATGAGCATATACATGTACATGTCAACCAGGGATAAGCATATACATGTATATGTCAACCAGGGATGAGCATATACATGTACATGTCAACCAGGGATGAGCATACACATGTCAATGTAGACCAGTGATGAGAATTTACATGTACATGTGAACCAGGAATGAGCATATACATGTACATGTCAACCAGGGATGAGCATATACATGTACATGTCAACCAGGGATGAGCATATACATGTACATGTGAACCAGGAATGAGCATATACATGTACATGTCAACCAGGGATAAGCATAAACATGTACATGTGAACCAGGAATGAGCATATACATGTACATGTCAACCAGGGATGAGCATATTCATGTACATGTCAACCAGGGATGAGCATACACATGTCAATGTAGACCAGGGATAAGCATACACATGTCAATGTAGACCAGGGATGGGGTTATACATGTAAACCAATGATGAGCTGTTACTTGGCCATGTGTATGGTTACCAAAAATGATGCACATGTACAACTGTCCGTATACCACAGAAATGTCAACGCGCATCCCTGATTGAGATGTACACGTCAATGCTATGCTGTGCTTCACATATTTGTTGAAATTCTTGAAATTAATCAAACTAATAGCTACATAAATAGTATTTTTTTAAACAGAAGATGATTGTAACAATTTAAAGGGGAAAAAACAAAATTTATGACAGATATGAAACAAATAATAATACATATGTATAAATTATATTGCACGTCAATATTCGAAGAACATCATTAAACCTATATCCCAAGGAAGCAGTGAGAAAATTGAATGTTAATTTTCATGTTTTAGTAAGGAAATGGTCAAAATGTGATGAAGAGTTATTTTCTATTTATTATGTAAAACATCTATATTTTCGAGAATGCACACGTGCAAATAAAAAATAAATACTGCGTTCATATATAAAAGCTGCCATAGTAATATATTTTTAAATGATGCATAAGCCGTTGTCTAATTGAAGTAATTACAAATGGATTGAAACCTAGCCAAATGAAATTAAATTGCAATTTCACAGGGTAATAGATTTTGCATGCAAAAAGCAGACGTTAAATAAAAGCCAAGAAATGAACAAAGGTAATAAATGATCCACACTTTTTCAAGTACTTCTTGCAGATGTTGGTACATACATTATAATGCAATGAAAATATGTTTGTTGTTGTACAGTCAGCAAGTGTAGTATACATGATAATAGTAATAAAAATGAGAATGAGTAATTGTACATTGCTGCCTGGAAATCCCTCCATTTCACTTTTAATTAGCGGTTAGTTTTTGCTCAACTACAAACTTTGATTGAATATTTAAACAAGCTAGACAAGAGAACATGGGGGAAAAAGAAAGAGGTTCGAGAAGCAGCTATCGACAACAGTGCGCTAAATGCGGAACAGTTTTTACCAGTGCAACTGTGTTTGCTCGACATAATGAAAAAATTAAAAACCCACTCCAGTTCAAGTGCAAATATTGCTGCTGTTCGTACAAGGCAGTGGTGAATTTAATTAAACATTTAACAGCGAGACATAGCGAGGTAACTTTATACTTGTAATTAAGTCAACAGTCTGAATTTATCGAATACTGAATTTAAAATACGTAGTATGCTATTTAAAAATCAAATTGTAGTTCATCGTGTTTGCATATTACAGGACCAGCCAGTTATGTCGGGCAGTGACGACTCCAATGAGGACATAGAAGAGATCATTTCAGAAACACAGGAAGAAGGGGAAGGTGACACTGGAATCAAAGATGTCGCGGAACGTGGAGGAGCAAAAAACAGGGATGTTGAAAAAAAGGAGCCGATAGCAAAGGTACTACAGTTTGAAAAAAGTTGTTTGATTATTCAAATACTGTTTGTCAATTGGTATAGTTTAACTAATTCGTGTGTATTGTTATTATTAGCGTCCCCGTGTGACGTTCAAGGAACCCGAGGGAAAGGGCGAACAACGTAGGGATTTCAATGGGAATGGCGAATATTTATGCAGCCTTGGAATCCCCTCTTATCTTAGATCTGTTGATTGGAAGCAAGTCATTAACGGAAACAGTTACACCTCAAAATGTGCAAGTTTTTATTTTTGTCGCTGTTGGAGAAAAAAATGAAAAAGTTAAGAGTGAGATTCTGAATGTGATTTGGCAAAAGTGCAGATTGTCAGATATTGCCAACGCGTTAATCGAGTTAAAAGAGGAAGATGTCAAATTGTTTTTTGGTTTGAAGAGTTTCGAGAATGAACAAATGGATTTATATAATCTCATGGTTTCATGGGCTTATGGGAGTTGCAGTCGTCTGCATTCTCCAAAGTCAACCAATGCCATAGTTCCGAGTGACGTGAAGGAGAAATTCGCGAATGTAAAAAATTTGCTAAACTTGCAAAAATTGATAACAAGCGTTGACAAAATTCTCAGAGATGAATTAGTCCCTGCAAATGAAATGTTTGACGCAATGACAAGGGTAAGAGAATGAGTTAGATCTAGGTAATTTGCTTTTTATGTATTGTATTAGTTAAAAATTTGTAATATTTAAGTTAAATGACATTTACGAAATATCATTTCGTAGCCATAATTAGTTATATTTTTTTTGTGTTGAATTATTTGAATGTAAATTGATTATTTATACGTAGTGTCAATGCTTTGCACTTATGTATGTAGAATAAAATATATATTTTGTAGCTAAATACGCTTGTTTTATTTATGTAATTGCGATGATTTTGTAGAAATTTTTTGCAACATTTTCGAAAAATCCTCAGAAATTTTGATTTCATAGTTTAATTTTTTTGAAAATTGGTAGGAATGT
>JAQIXQ010001500.1:0-14283 GCA_034700485.1 Pseudosinella alba | reverse complement strand
ATCCATAATTTTGCTATATATAATATAAATTTTAAAAAATGCCATAAATGCCTTTTTGAGAAGAGCAAAATGCCTTATTCGTTCACTAAAAAATGCCATTTGTTGACTTCTCTGATCATTAGTCTCAATTGGTGAAAGCACTCGAAAAGAAAAACGAGCTTCACTTCTCATAAGTGAAAAAAGTGAATTGTGCTTAGTTAGTTCATATCCAGTCTCCGCTTCTGCAGAAAGTCATTGTTAAAAACAAGGTCAAGTTTCGATGTAGTTGGAACATTATATTGATTAGACTACAAGAGAGGGGATTTTCCTTAAGTGGATATTTCAAAATAAATGCCATTAGCTCGTAAGGATGAGTTTAATCTACAATATGATGGGAGCACATGATGATAAAATGTACTATTTATTGGTATGGTGTATGTTCCTATTGTCAACTATAACTAATTCTGAAATTTCAACAAGTTGACGTGGTCACTAATTTCAAGACTTGTACTGGGACAGTGAGATCCGGGACAAAGTGGCACGAGGAGATAACATGACAAGTTTGACCTTGTTGACTATGTAATTACATTCGGGTTTCTGGTAGTCCTTATTTATCCCATGCATTTAGTTAGTTAAAATCATTCCTCACATTGCGTAGAAGGGACATTGCATTATGATTTGGTAAGTGAAAATTATATTTTGAGTTTATCGGACCACGCACATATATCATTTGCGCAAAATGTTAATACTAGTAGAAAATTTCCTTGTGAGAATGCATTATTACTAATAATCCACATGTGTGCAGGAAGGACTGACAAGTTTTGTCACTTCTACTAAATCTCATGTTCCCCAGAAAGTAATTCCAGTTAACTAGACAAAGTTTTATTTCTTGATAACATTCTAGTTCACACTTGTTCAAAATAAAAGTGGATCAATTTGGAGATTCTGATTGGCATAATACTCGTCGGCGTGATTCTTCTGGGTCTAGTTGCAACGTAACTACAACATAACCATTACTAGCTACCCAAAGGCGAATCCCTCCACAGTATTCCCAAGCACGGTCATTCCAACCCCAGTTGTTAAAAACATCTTGACTAGCTTCAATATCAGTCCCATCCCACACCAACATGGGCAGACTTGGCCTTTCTCGCAACGACGTCCAAAATACTTCGAATGCATAGTACAAAGCCAAATATCAGAATTCTTTCAATTATGCAGACATTAAAGTCTAATTGACTTAAGTCTTAATAGTCTTGTTGCCGGTAAAAATTAACTTGGGAAACTCACGAGTATCCCATCGATAGACTGTCAGAGCCTCGCGTAAAAATTCTATCTGGTTTTTGGTTTCAATTGTAGCCAATCTCAGACCCGATGCATTACAGTAGGATCTTGCCTCTGTCCAGTTCTGCCCATCAAAAAGATTTTAAAAAAACATAAGCTTTCAATTTCAAGTAACTAACGTTTATGGAATGATGACACCATGAGATCACCGTACCATAGTTTGGTTAGCTTCCCCACAAAGTAATATTTCCCCTCCACTTCCCCCAATAGGACCAACGACTGTGGGAAGTTGGTATCTGTGAAAACAATATTTTTAAAAATGGAATAAGAACTGTTACGTTTTAGTAAATTTCAAAAATGGATGTGAGATGCTTACCATTTCTTCCTGCAATTGCATTCTCCCAGGGGGAATTTAGTTCAGGAAGAGCTGCCGACACTGAAAAGATTACGTGGCTGATTAGAATTGCCACAAATATCTGCTTTTCGATTCCCATTCTTGAGAACTACCAGAGTATCAGTTAATTTTAGCAAGAAAATATATCTGAAATTGAGAGTGGCAAAAATAAATTTGGAGGTTAGAACGAGCGTTCTGATAGGAATATAACTGATCCCCATATGTGGCCCTTTATATATGCCTAAAATAGCTGTAATTTACATGATCATATTCAAAGTTTATTTCATTGTCAATCAATTACAATTCTCCTGGAAATAGATGAAGTTGGCTGGTGTCGGTCAGTGGGTCATGTTTAAAGTCACCTTGACTTTCATATAATTGTAAATGCGATAAAATAAATATTTGAGCTTCATTGTTATGAAATACTCAAAATCCATATAATCCAACACTATTCGGGTGACATTTAACTGCCACAATTGTAAAGACTGCTGTTAATTTAAATGAACATTCAGTGTACAAGTGATAATTTACAATTTCAATCATATTATGCGGCAATTAATTTCAAATAGTGGAAACATGTTCATGTGTGCGTTGTTAGCCAATATTATTTAATAAACCGATTCAGGGGTTAAAATTTTGCATTATAATGATGATATTTTAATTATACGATATAGTTTGATTATATCTGGCAGTTTACAGATTATGGAATATAATTTTAATAAGAATTAATAATTGCATGA
The DNA here is from genome assembly GCA_034700485.1 of Pseudosinella alba. Lineage (NCBI taxonomy): Eukaryota > Metazoa > Arthropoda > Collembola > Entomobryomorpha > Entomobryidae > Pseudosinella > Pseudosinella alba. The sequence continues at coordinate 11,889 of JAQIXQ010001500.1, read as the reverse complement.
TATTTTGTATTTTATTCTATGTGGAAATTTATCGTATGATCAATGATGATGATAATAAACAATTACTAGGTTTGCTGTGATCAATTATAATGATTTATCAGAATTAGTTAACATGCAATTACCGTTTACATTGAGAATTAATAGTTTACAATTATAATATATAAAAAATTCATATATAATTGACTTATAAATATGATAACAACAAGCTTTGTAATAGCATACATTGCTGAAACAGCATATCATGCTTGTCCCTGTAGCGATTCTATTGAGCTTACGATTAGTTCATATCCAGTCCAGTCCAGTCTCTGTACAATTCTGTCATTGAAAGTCATTGTGAAGGACGAGATCAAGTTTTGATTTACAATTAGTTAGAACATTTAAGATTACGAGGGAAGGTAGGGTGGTAGGAGGGAGATTTACTTAAGTGGATATTCCAACTGGAATGTATACTGGTATGTATTATAGAGTATGGTTCATTTGCACGCATTCACTTACATTTGTATCTTATCAGTAGCAAATAAGATGAATTGGATCTAATCATATCATTCGACATGTTAAATGATATTGGTTGCTGGAAAGGCCATAAATTGTAAGAGGAGTATGACCTATTTGCAAAAACAACAACTCCGTTTTAACTTCATTTGCTGCCATTTGACTTCTTCAGTAGTCATTTAAGTGATGTGACTGCAGTTGCAATTACTACCATTGCATAATCCGAATGATATGCCACAAGTTATCACTATAATTTCACCTGTGTATTTTCTTATGGCCACTTGGACCACACTTGTTGAAATGAATTAACTAGAGTAAATATCAGAATGCATATCTTATCTACCGAATAGAACATTCAGCAAATGACTTACGATTAGATTCATGAAATAAAAATAATATGGGTTTTAATTTAATTTGAGTTTAACTTTATGCTTAATTCACTTCTCTTAAATAAGTTTGATCGGAGGAGGACGTTTCACTGTGGCTGGTTTGGTGTGAAGCATCACTCTTTTATAGTGTGGGAATGGAGCAAAGGGAAATCATTTGACGATATTTTTATCGGAGTTCCATGTTGCCCCGTTTAAATTCCAAGAATGTATTGCTCATGATGAACACATATCGAACAAAGTAAGCTTCCATCCAATTCCAGATTGTTGGCCTGACCACATGAGTAAGTGCTCAAATAAAGTTCACTCATATTGAAAATGAATGGGGTCAGGGGCTTGACAACCAGTATATGTTTAGTATGTATTGACTTGAATATTACCGAGGCATATCGCAATTAACATTAGTAAAGCACCAGACGAGTGCGCTTCCGTATAACAATCTATTTTTGAGCATTTTGCAAATGTAATTAATTAAATTGTTTTAATTATAACTTAATACTATAAGAGTATAACCTGGCTCCATTAACCCCAGACATAGCCAGAGCCCCACTCTGCTTTAAATATTCGTAAGTTGCTCTGCCATAACATGCTGTCCCTCTGGGCTTATCCACGGTAATTGTCCTTAACCTAGGAAAATATTACCATACCCCATTCTGGTAAATTTCCTCCTCAAAGTACTTATGGACTGGAACTCGGTTACAATTCGCAAATATTGGAGGGGAAGTATGCCAGGAGATCTGATAAGCAAGGGGATGATCTTGTTGACGACCGACACTGCTTCACAATACCTGTTTGGCAACTGGATCTCCAGCTTGTAAAGTTGGGGTGAGTGGATCACCTTCAAAATGTCACTGGCGTCATGTCTTTGCTTCACCTCAGGGTTGGGGGAAGTGTTGAGCGTACTCCTCCCTCCAGTGGTGGACACTGAGGTCAAGCCTGCGAATCTGTTTGGAGTAAGAGGTGACCAGGGAGTGGAGTCCATCTCCTCGGGACAGTTAAAATCCAGCGTCTCCAGATGGGGCAGCGAAGGGAAGAGAATATCTTTTCCGGACTCTAGAAATTCATATTGAAGGGTTTTCAAGCTCTTCAAGTTTGGGAGAAGTTGGAGGGCATCTTTCAGGATCTTGGGGGGACGGATGGGGTTTTCCAAGCTAACGAATTCAATTTTTAGGAACCAAACATGGCTCCCAAATTTACTGAGCAACTCCAACCACTTCTCCCAAAAGAGTTGGTTTGCACTCCCATAATTGTCCCTCCGGATATCCTCATTAGTTATGCGAACCGACCGCCCGATAAATGGATTCATGTTGACGGGATGCTTATCCAGTTGCTGGAGGAAGGCAATTATTTTGACATTTAAATGCGATTACTTCAGGAGTGTTTTCCCTCTCCTCATCATAATGCTCGGGCCATGCATCCAAATCACCCTCGCAAGAGGAACAGTAAGGGCTCTCCCAAAGCATGTCACGATTGATGAAATATCTACGTCCCGAGAAGTTCTCCCATAATTTGTAATGGTTTGGAGAGCCTTCTGGGGTCCACCTTTGTCCAGTTATTGGGCTTACATGGGAGTAAGCTGTGTTGGTTGGATGCTGCTCCAGAAAATTATCCACTCCAGCGCACCATCTATGGCAGACTTGACGGCAGGAGAGGAGATCGGTTTTGCTCAGCCAGGGAATGATGAATGGAATAGTCTATATATCAAAATTTAGAAAAAAAACGTGCACGATGAGATGATGATGGCCCATATTGAGACTTTTTCGCAAACGTCAGGAACGACAGGAGATGAGTAATTCTTGGAAGAATATACGTTCGCACGTATGAGCCATACACCTTGTTGCATTTTAGCGTGCAGAAAAACCACTTTGGCTTAAATGCCTGAACTCAACAACTTGACTTGTCATTGTCGATTGTCTGTTTACGGGAGGTAACTTTTGCAAGTATGCTAATTTTGCACACAGCGCACACATTTTTTAATAATATGCTCGCGAATGAAGGTTTGGCAACATGTATTATATGCAGAGGAGTGAGTTGCGGATCAAACAGATTACTTACTAACCCCCTTTTATGAAAGGGTTAACATGTAGCAACAGATCAGAGTAAACATTCGAATGACATGTCAACAGTTGTTACTATTTACGTAATTTTAAACATAATTTGTTTATGGCAACTTGGACCACATTTGACAAAATATATTAGCTTGAGTAAATATCAAAATGCAATTCATTCAACGTATTTTCAGCAAATGACTTTGATCCATGCAGTGGAAATGATATCATATCAGTTCTTACTTTTATTTGATTTCAAGTCCTAGCTTAATTTACTCCTCTTAAATATGTTTGTTTGTTTGGCAGAAAACTTTTACTATGGCTGATTTTGGAGTGAAGGAGCAGCCATTTATAATAAAAGTGAAATCTCGCGGACCAATTATTGTGATTATATATTATTATGTATTTTATCCGAGTTTTACATTGCCCCAATTTGATTCTAAGAATATGCTGCCCAAGGGGGAAAAATCATGACATGACATGGAGCATCAATCATGCACAGCTAAATATGGTTACATTAAAGCATTAAAGTCCATCGGCATAATAAATATTGACTTTTAATTATCTGTATAACCTTATATGATTTTAAAGACAAGTGTATCGTCATTTAATTAATGAATGATTGGTGTTGGTGTCAATTTTTTTTTCCTGGCTCTCCCTCTCTGTCATATAGTTATACAGTACAGCTACCGGCACATTTCCAGCAGCGGTCACAGTCCGAGTCACTGCTACAGCCGACGTAATTATAGTCTTGGGAATAGCCCCTGGTTGTGTAACACCATTCATTATTGAAGGCAGTGGCTTGGCAACCCGCCCAGCAGTAGCCTCTGTGGCAACCTTTCTTATATGCACAGCCAAAATTATCTTCATTTTCGGGCACGATGAAGGAGTCTGCATAGCTCCCGAGAGCTCCTCCAGCGACTTCTGCTCCGTAATTAGCGGCGGATTGCCCAACCCCACGCTTGGTTACACTGAAAAAAATTAATTGCAACAATTTAGAATCATAACATTTCCAATTAAGTATAGAAAAGTAAAATTTGTGTAGTGATTGTTGAATATAAAAACCTTTTTGACTGAACTCCACTTCCCATAAGAAACATTAGCGCCACCAGTAGCAATGACTTTCGCGACATGGTTACTTGATTTGAATGTCGTTGAATGAAATTCCTGCAAGAATAAATCGGTTGTTGACTTCAAGTCTGGTGCCACGGCGGAGAAGAGTTGAAATAAACATTGAAAAATGGAACAGTTTTTATAGTACACATTAACCATGTCATCGGAAGGGAAGTAAGGAGAATAAATTGACAGGAAAGGTGAAAGGTGTCTCACCACAAGTCGTTCTTAATATAAATCACCATATTATGTATGTCAGCTAAAGATAAAACAGGATGTCATTTTAATTTCTGGAACTTCCAGCTTACGCTTAGTTAAGTCACCATAATCTCGAAAATTGTAATGCGCTATTTATTTTCTCTCAAATGTCGACCGTGAAAAATATTGGATGTGGTTAGCCATAACCTTAACTTCTGTCTGGCTTCATCTGGTAATCTGGTAATTTTCAGTGTGCGTAGAAGTGATATGGAAACTTGTTTTTATCATATAATGATGCTAAATTGATAAGCGTTGTTGTCGACTCATTATTGCGTGTAATAAATTCGGGCCAGTGGACCTTGGGAGATATAGAATTGTAATCATGTAAAATGAAAGCCAAGTGCGTAAGTAAGCAGGATGGGCGGTTTCCGACTACTTTGCTATTTTTGCGATTTAATCAGCCCATTCTGGATGTGGAAAGTAGAATAAGTCGGTTACAGTTGTAGTGTCCTTCGGGTATTTTTACTTTATGTAGTTCGTTGTATATCATATCATATGGAACTATGAAGTTGGCATTTCAGTCTGCTTAAAAAAAAAATATCAATGGATAATTTTATTTCAGATTCATCGGAGCTTCACATTACCCCTGCACGACATAATTAAAAGAAAAGGCTAATTCCTCCACCTATCTAAATGTAAATGGCCCATGTTTCTTTTTATATGCTCTATTTTAATCTTTTATTCATGAATTCTGTTATATGGATAATGGATAGTGAGCTGTGAGCATAAATGACATGGCTTGGCGGTTTGTTATCAAATACATTAACGGATCACACTGACTGCACCATTACTATTTGATATCAAATATTGTTCAGAACCTTTAGATTAGCAAAAGGAAATAGCTCAATTAGATAGAGTGAATTATTTCCAGGCAAGGTCACAGTGAACAGTGAAGGTCAAAGAAAGGTTAATGGTCAATGTTCCGTCCTGACTTGACTAGGTTAGTCATGGCATGACTAACCTCGAAAAATAAACAGGCCAATTTATGAATGCTTATTGAAAAAATTCTTGGACATGTTGCTAATTAGTAAAAAGGCTAAATAGAGACTAGAGTCTGTCGAACTGCAACGAACCCGATAACCTTTCTCATCATGACCATGCCCATTTACAATTTATAGTAATAAATATGCATTATTCCATTGCACATTTTATTTCATCTAATTGTCCAGATGGATCACACCTGTTCTGTCTTGCACTGACCTTGGTCACTGCACCGGCGAGATAATTGTGGATTTGTGTAATTCGATATATACCAATAGAGGTAAGTAATGCATTGGACTCGGCACCAAACACTGGTTTGCTAATTCAATTTCCTATAATTGCATTCAGCATCTTTTAATCATTTCTGCAATAGTGAACATGGGTTACGTGGACCACCAAATATTTTCATTGTTCTTGTTTTTCCGGATGCTTGGCTTTTGGGTTGCAACTGCATAATGCATAATTGTTTTATTCTAAGCACGTAACCAAAATGGTGTGAAAATTCTCTCCTGACAAGGCTACATTCAAATGTATATTATATTGTTAGTTTGACTAGGTAAAGATTTCTAAAGTAGAAAATCATTTTTAAAATAAGTAATATGTCAACTCTATTTCAAATGGGGGTTGAGGAAATACTGAAGCCCTTGACAAATCCAGTAACCCAACCAGTATTCGTACCCATTTTATATCTGGTGCTGAGGTCACTCGACTCACTGTTCAGCCTTTGGACGACCTCTGACCGGAACCAGGATGAACAGAACTGGAGACCCCCGGATAATTTGACGGAATTTGATTTCATTATAGGTAACTAAACAGACAAGTGTACATCTAAAGCCAATATAGTCAGCCATACAATAAAAATTCTCATCAACAATTTGCTATCAAAGTGGGTGCGGGGTCTGCCGGATGTCTTCTGGCCAACCGCCTAAGTTTAACTTATAATGTGCTACTATTGGAGGCGGGAGGAGAGCCTCATCCACTGCAATTTATTCCAGCATTTGCACTGTTCCTCATTAACTACCCTGAAGTGGATTGGATGCATCGAAGTACCCCGCAGAAATGGGGCTCCTTGATGTCCGTCAGCCAGGTGGACAATTTAATTTAATCATGTCACGGTAATTTTGTTTTGGCAATTTACTGAATTAAGGTTAAAATTTAAATGGAATGTCATTTCAGAGGTCGAGCTGGAGCACAGGATTGGGACTGGGTGGAACTGGAAACTTAAACCTGATGATTCATTTAAGGGGTCATTGGAGGGACTTTGATAACTGGGCGAGGATAACTGGTGATCCCGGTTGGGGTTGGGAAGGGGTCCTTCCCTACTTCAAAAGTTATGAGGATTACGAGGAGCCCGGAGATTCGGGTAATTAAGAATAAGGAGCACTTATATAAAAGTTTGTCAAATTCTTAAATTAAATTATATTCCAAATTATGTCAGAGAATCACGGTTACAACGGTGACCTTCGAGTTGAGGCACCCGACTTCATTGGGAGAGCCTGGGATTTTGTCAGTGCCGGGATGGAGTTGGGCTACCCGAACGTGGACCTGAATGCTCCATTTGATGAAGGATTTGACATCCTCAGATATCCCATCAAAAGGGGGGTTCGGCAGGCCCCTTACAAAGCCTTTCTGGAACCCATCCGATCCCGCCCCACACTGTCCGTTATCAAGTTCGCTCATGTCAATAAGGTCCTGTTTCGCGATGGCAACGTTGCTTATGGAGTGGAGTACGATAAATTCGGGAAGACTTATATGGCCCATGCCAAGAAAGAAGTGATCCTTAGTGCGGGGTCAGTTGGAAGCCCAAAGCTCCTTCTCTTATCTGGAGTGGGGCCCAAGTCACAGTTGGAGGAGTTGAATGTAATTCAAACAATTTGCAATACTCGGTTACAAAGTTGTGAAATGTTTGACGGTTATCATGTTTCAGATCCCGGTGGTCTCCAATCTCCCAGTCGGTAAAAACATGCAAGACCACCTTGGCGTCTATCTGGGTCCCTTCTTCATCGAAGAAGGAAAGGGGACCTCCTTGGAACGCGACTACACTCCCCTGGAATTCGTCAGATACTTCACCTTGGGCCAAGGACGACTCACCAGCTCAGGGGCTGAAGCCACCGGGATAATATCCTCCCAATTTGCCAAAGCTCGTGGGGAGGGTGATTGGCCCGACATCCATTACTTCTGCTACGCCTTCACCACCTTCAAGTTGGGTGCCGAGTTACTTGCCAAATCATTCAGTTTAAAACTGGATGAGGTCATGCAATATTTTGCAGGCTCTGAAAATCGAGACGCTGTCTATGTCACCGTCAGCGGAGCGAGGCCCTTTGCTCGGGGCTACTTAAGACTTGGTGGAAGTAGTCCATATGATAACCTCATCATTAACCCCAATTACCTTGGAGATCGGGGGGAAATCGATTTAAAAGTTTTGCTGGAGGGGGTGAAGAAAGCTGTTTATTTGATGGAGAATACCACAGCAGGAAGGGAGGCGTTCGGAGCCCAATTCACCACAAACCTACTCCCCCGTTGCGAGCATCTCAGATTTCGGTCTAATGCTTATTGGGAGTGTTACATCAGAAGGTATTCTGTGACGCTTCATCACCCTGTGGGGACGGTGGCCATGGGTTCAGTGGTCGACACGGGGCTGAGGGTCAAAGGGACACATAATCTGAGAGTTGTTGACGCCTCCATCCAACCCGTGCTGGTGGTGACGAATACCCAGGCGTCAACCCTCATGATTGCGGAGAAAGGGGCGGACATGATTGACAGCTTTTGGAGGGCGTATGAAATTTTTAAAGGGAATGGGTCATACAACATCAGCACAACAACAACAACAACAGCCACCACGACAATAACACAAGAGCCAATTCTTGGCAATGGGAATGATGTGGTTGGGAATAATACTAAGCTCTTGTACAATATTAACATTAATCATGTTGGGGATGGCTATGATGATGAGAAAAGTAATTACTGGGGGAAGACGTGACGGCTGAATATAAATTAATAGTAATCAATGGAAGACTACTTTTCCAAATAATACTTTTAATGATCGATTTTCCACATGACATAGGGATAGTGCACATATGCAAAATATTATGAAAACTCACAAAGGAATAAAGGCAGGAGACCTGACTCTTTTATAAAATATTTCCGACTTAATTTACAGTTTTCTATTAATTTCATCAGACAAGTTTTCTTCATATCCCTTCTTATCGCTGAAAGCAGCCGCCTTCAAGACCAACTCGTTAAACTCCTCCCGGTTATCCGCATAAACATGGTGGCTCGCCCCTTGTAGCACATGGACGTCCACGAAGGACGAGGGTCGTTTCTCTTCAAGCATTTCCTTGGGGCAGTGATTGACCCAAGATCGGGAACCGTAAAGGAAGGTCATGGGGACCTTCTCAGGAATGCTGTCAATCCGGTTAATCATCGGGTTCTTGGCCCAGCCATAGTGACTCTGAAGAGTGTGGAAGGCGGATTCCCCACTGCAGAGAGAAAAAAAAACAAGACAAGCTCACGACCAGCTCAAGTAAAGCATATTAATTTACTAATTAATTTTAACTGGTTTGGTTAACTTCTTACGTTGGCTTTTGTGCATTGCAATGATAAATATACTCGGACACGCTCACATGCCCATCCTCACTCAATTGGGAAAACTTGTCGTTCAGATCCCCTCTAGTCCGGGCTACTAGACCGGGACCTGAAAAATTGTCGAAAAAAAAAACACGGATGCATTACGAACTCTTTTCACTTTTTTTAAATTAAAAAAAACAATTTGAGAAATTATAAATTAGATGCTTTCTCAACTTACCCCATGGTCCGGCGGCTCTCAAGGTCGCCAGTGGATTAAATGGGGAGAGGACAAAGCCGATTGCTTTAATCCACCAGGCCAGTGGCCGCTGCCTATCTGAGTCCTCCGGTCTTACAGAATAGCCCTAGAATATTTAAAAGATAATTAATTTGATCCATTAATAAAATAAAATACCTGGTGAGAGATGACGAATCAATTCTGTAATAATACTTAAACGCTGTATACCCAAGGATCGGCAAGAACTAGATGGGCCACTCTAAGCAAAGTCAAATTAAATTATGATTGATTTTGATTAGCTCGACTCGACTTATTTACTAAATCGGGGGTGAAAAACATGACTTGGTGAAAGCAATTTTTTTTATTTTAACCAACCTCTCCGGATATCGGAGTGTGTAGGCAGTGGAAAGGAATCCTCCCATGCTGTGTCCCACCAAAACAAACCGTTCCAATCCAATTTTCTCACGCCAGTCCTCTATGGACTGTGCCAGCTCACTCTCCACTTCCTCCGGCTTTGAGCTGAAGGTTGGGCGTGAGCTTCTTGCAAATCCTAAAGCGAATAAAAATATCAAGTCATTCGATTTTTTTGCGAAAATGGTTCATAAGTAATTAGTTTTAATTAATGAAGAAGTCATTTAAAATCCTTATCTACCTAAAAGATCGATTGCGTAAACCGGCCTGTCCTCCGCAATCTGGTCCAAGTTTAACGCCCACATCGCAGCCCCTGAGGCAAAGCCATGAACCAAAACAACTGGAGTTTTATCCTCCCCATTGTCAGTATTTGAAATGGTCCATATCTCACTATCCTTTTTCCCAACAGTTGGGCCAATATCTACGAACTTTCCTTTGAATGGAGTTTTCACGTCTGTTAATTTATAATAATAAAAACGAATTGTTTTTTTTAACAAACTAATTTCATTCCCCGTTATTGAATGAATAACTTTTCCCCACAGCAAGATATTTTTTTTGTTAATTATTTGCTCGATTTCATAGCTTAATTAAAACTTACGGGAAAGGATTAGCTTTTCTGCGGCAGCAAGCAGTGACTTTGAGGTTGGCTTCCATTTAGGCCTTCAAAATTCAAAATATCAAGGTCAATAAACCTCTCAAGCTCAATGTCGTGTATCCCGACGTAGACATAAACGCACTACGTAATCTTCTATGGACTTACCCTTCACATTTCTTTCCAATAGCCGGATCAATAACATCAGCTTCAGTCCCACTAACAATGACCTCAGTTTCCGCAATAACTGGCTGCGTATTAGCACCCTTTTGGGATTTCGGGCTTCTTCCCAGCATGATTACTGGAGTTGATTACCTTCTAAATTTAATTTCAACTAATTAAGTAACACTTTCGATGATTTCACTGTTTCGCTTAATTTACAGGAGTCGAGGCAGTGATGATATGATGCGGACTACAAGCTTTGCCTTAGATTGCCATATAACTGGAGGAACGACTGACTCTGACTATAATATGGAGAATGAGAAATATCCACAATCCCACACTCATGATCACATGTTTCCCTGTAATTCTGTTATCTGGGTAGGCATATTCTTATTATCTCTCCGGAGAACATTTTCCTCTCTCCGAGCTCATTTTGCTCATGTTAGCATTACGTGTATTTTTATTATTTCATCATTACCATTACCATATATATCTGAACAGCTATATCGATTAGGATCGACCGACGACCTTGAAATTGAAATTGCAAACTACCATTACTACAATACATGTAGTTCATGTTCTTTCCTCAAGTGGATTAGTCATTTTATGTTCATGCATAAAAAGTGTTGTGGTTAGGTATATGCATCCATTTTTTCTGGATGTGCTTGTTGTAAAAAAGCACTTACACAAGTTACTTGTGTGGTCACATGCTTCAACTTCATTTTTCCCCTTTCCTTTTTCGCTAGCAGCTTTATATTTGTTATAGTCGTATAGTCTATATCTTGCCTCTGCTCTCCCTGTATGAAACAAAGGCATGATAATGAGAAAATGCTTGGCTAGAGACCAACTGAAACAATGAATATGCATAAATCCATGGAAAAGCAAAGGCAATCGCAATAATAGTAAAAATGTTGAATGTTGTTCCGTGTGTCCCTTGCCAACAATGAACACAGCTCCCGAGTCCCGGCACTTGAGACCCACGCTGATTCCCAAAATGATTTTTTTTCTTAAATAGGTGTAATCTTTATTGCATGTCACAATATCGGGAATATTATGTGATGGTCAAAGTCGGTCACCATAAAATGAATTGAAAATTTTCCCGCTTTTCCCACGGCTTCTGCCGTTCTACCCCGAAAACATGACCACGTTCACCACACAGCTCAACATGGAATTAAGGAAGGTAAGGAGAAATGACTTGTCCACAAACCCCATCCACCCCATCTTCACCCTGATGGACCTAGTGGCCTCCAGTCTCTTCCTCTTCACCCTCCTCCCGCAGACCCCCACCGTAGTCCAGAAGACCTTGAAGGCATTGGACAGGTCATAGCAGAGGGTGGCAGCCGTCATCCCCCCAAATATTATAATGGCCACCATGGAAAAAAGCACAGCACAAGCGGTAATCAGAGATGAGGACAACACCATCTTGGAACTTACCAAGATAAGCACGGAGCCGGAAATGGCGCAGACGAAAAACGCCGTGAAGAGAATGAGGGGGTGTTCCACCGTCCCGGTGTCGTTGAGGATGATGACCATTAAAGACATCTGGTTATATATGCTTAAACCTATATTAAATTGACTTTGGAGGGGGAAGAGGACACTGGCCTTGGCCACTGGGAGTTGCATGATAGCCATAAGGATCAGGGT
>JAQIXQ010001499.1:0-14288 GCA_034700485.1 Pseudosinella alba | reverse complement strand
AGCTTTCGTGAGCACGTACCCCAGCCTGACAATGTTGAGGAATTTCAATCCAAAGTGTACATTATATGTACCAAATGTAGTGATCCTAGAGGATATTTGCAGTATTCAAACCATCGCACATAAGCTTAACTTTACGATTTGGCACGCTCCCTCAGAAGGAATCAATCACTCCACAATTCACTCGCGTATTGTGGCTGCCCCCGAATATATTAAACTAGTTGGTCCGAAAAGTAGTTGGATTCCATTTGGAACAATAAACTCGAAATATTCTTTTATAACCATCTTGCGGGATACCAGCCAGCAGCAAATCGAAGCCAGGTTGGAAGGTATGATGACTCCTTTTTCATGGCCAATTATTATTGTGATTGTCTTAGCCAGTTTATCTGTTACGGCAATCTTCACATTCAAACAAATACAAAATTCAAGCGACAGTACACCAAATGTCAGAACAATTTCCAAAATGTATCGAGAAATTTGGTTCTCGCTTAGCAGATACCTTCTGAGCCAGTCGTCAACCAACCCGATAATCACGAGCGTTAACAATGTAACGCTAATTTGTTCATGGTTCCTGTGGAGCATGTTGGTGTTCCTACTCTCTCAGCTTTACCAGGGTGAAATGTTTTCTAATTTGTCGCATCAGGTTCAGCCAGAGGTTCCAACAACGTTGGGTTCACTGCTGGAATCCAATACATTCCTTGGAACAAACAGCCGCTGCGTAAAGGATACCACAAGCAGGGTAACTTTCTCATGCCTGCATGGTTTCGTCCTCAAGGGAGTATTGGATGGCAGGGGTGTGAAGAAACTGGACAGATTTAGAAAGCTTCATAATTCCGTTCGTTGGTTCTCCGAGCGCAACTTTACGCTCCATGTGTTAAAAGGTGAATCCACTTTAGTTAATAAAACTGAGAGGGTACAACTTCCCAAGCAGTATTCATTAGTTGACCCGGACGAGACTTCTAGAGTTAATGCTATGCATTTCCGGGAGTTGAGCTCCTTATGGATTTCCAAGCCTTTTCCAATCCCCATCCTAGGACATTCCACATTTTTTCTGGCGCATGGAAACTACTTCCATTCCATGGTTGTTCGAGGCCTATCACAAATCGTGGAGTCCGGCATGTACGAACGATGGCGTGACTACAAAGTTAAGATATTAAAAACGATAGGAGCATCCCGATTATTTCGTAGAATAAATTCACAGAAAGCAGAATCCAAAGAGCATTTGCTCAACAGGAAGTATTTGTATTGCTCGGGAGATTGTGTTAACCAGCCAGTGGGAATGGAGGATCAATTTTCGCTCATTTCTGCTGAAGTCTATTTTAAAATTATGATATACTGGGTTATTGCCATTGCCGTGATTTCTCTTGTTCTGCTTGCGGAAGTGTTGATATCATGGAGGAAACAAGTTCATAACAGGGTTGAGACATTTTTGCAGTAAATAATGTTTGAAATGACGCTGTATCCAAATATGTGTATGTATCACTTGTATCAGCATCTCATGATATTGTAAATCATTTCAATGTATTAACTTGAAATACTATTTATGTCAAAACCATTCGCATTTAAAATAAACTAAACTGCACATTCATTTTCGGCTTAATTTTAATACTCCTTAATTACATTATTTCATTTACGCAAATGGAGCATGCTTCTGACACGACAGATAGACGGGCATCATTGTGTTTGATAATATTCCCAGCTGCGCCCCCGGTATCAAAGTATGAGTTTTGAGTACTAGGTACGGAGTTGAAAGTTAAAATGGTACTGGCGTCGAAGTTTCCCTTTTGCTATATCGTAGATTGTACTTTGGGCTTTTGACCCAGTTTCCGGCTCAAAATAGGACGTTTTGGTTCTCGTATGGAGTAAAGCTTATTTGCAAAACACTGGAAAAGTAGTTCCAGGAAAGAAAGATAAAGGACATAAGGTAATAAATGATGCAAGATGAAACATCGATCAGCTGTCTATGCAAAATTTTGCCTTTGTCAACAGGATAAGTCACGGCTTGAGAACAAAGTGACTCATGTGCGCAAGTGATGTGGATCTTTTGGGTCTACATCAGCCAATCAGATCATGTTGGGTCTAGAAATGCTATTGTTGACATTTGGTAGATGCAACTTGCATCATGCAAGTTGCAGGAGCACATGTTGTCACTTGTTTTGCATCAGAATGTTGTTGCATTAATGTGGCTATCAATTAAGTATTCAATTAAAGATACATCTTACATTTTACGAATTAAACTACTGTGTGGTTGAGAATGAGTAATTCAAAGTTCAATAAAATTGTCGTCAACACCAAATTCTGCATAATTTGCAAATTAGGAAAGGAAAACTTAGATCCAAATATATCATTATTTAAGTTCCCACCAACACCAGAGAGAAGGTTAAGATGGATTGAAGCTTTAAAGTTAACTCCTCCAATTAAATCAAATTCCAGAGTGTGTGCCAAACACTTCTCATCCGAATTTATTAACAAAACCCGTTTAAAACGAAATGCAGTTCCAACATTAGAAAGGCTGGGCCCAACTTCATTGAGGAAAGGACTTCCGCTGTCAATACGTCAGCATGTACCCATTTTGCCAAAGTAAGTATTATTTATTAATAAATCTGCTATTAAAATTTAAATGGTTAACGCTAATGTGAAATGTTCATTTAACGAACGATTACCGGGAGTAAAAAAGGTACATGGTAAATTAAAGTTTAATAATTATTTAACACTATACACACCAGGCCACTTCACATGCATCCCCGGTACTACCTCCAACCACGTTAAGCCACCACCGGTGATTTACTCCATTCAGCCATTCGGTTCCGGCCAACATGTGAATCAAACAAGGTCATATGACAATTCTAAGGATGATGAAATCAGGTTTGCGTTTTTTAAATTGCAATTTAAATATAGTTCAGACGTACACCATAATTAGCATTTTACCAAAATTGTCCTTACATGTCGTTATAGGCGGTTATCTGTCAAGCTAAAACTACAAAATATAAGATTCCGGAGGGAGCGACGAAGGCTGCTTCGGATGGAAAAGCGGATGAAGGGGATGAAGGAGGAACTCAAAGATAATCGAGAGTCAAGGACTGACCTAATCAGAAACCCAACTTTAAGGAAGCTCATCAACTCCCAGGTCAAGCGGTACAAAAATTGCAAAACTCCTTACACCGACTTCGAAAAAACGTCAGCTCTATCCCTGTACTACGCATGTGGACCAAATGGATATAAGTAAGTACTAATTAACTAATTACTGTTCATTTAACTGTGAAACTGAATATTTATATATACTCAATTTGGTTTGTTCGTCTGTTGATTACAGTACGCTGCTAAAAATGGGTTTCAAAATGCCAAGCAAACGCTCGCTACTAAGGTGGATGTCAGAGTTCAAAGTAATGACAGGACTCAACGAAAGTCTTCTCCAATCAATCAAGAATATCACGTCTGACTACTCATCATCCGAGAAGGACTGTATTATATGTTGGGATGAAATGTCCATTAAGGAGTACATCGAGTACAATCAATTCTACGATATGTTTGAGGGTATTATAGATTTTGGAAGTCAAGGAAGGATTTTGGACAGTGCCACTGAGGTGCTAGTATTTATGGCCAGGGGTATAAATTCTAGTTGGAAATTCCCTATCTCTTTTTATTTTTCCAAAAACTCTACCCCAGCCGAAACTTTGAAAATATTATTGAATGAAAATGTGGCAGCACTGCTTAATACAGGGTTAAATGTTAAGATGGGAATTTGCGATATGTCGTTCTGTAATCAAAAACTGTACCGATTACTTGGTGTATCTTCTAGTTTACCATACGCATATCTGAGTAATTGTAAAATACGATTTATTCACGATGTTCCCCATTTGCTGAAGCTAGTGCGCAACAATTTAATGAAACATGATTTTAAGCAAAGGGTCAAGGTAGGCACAAGCACTATAATTAGGAATGTTCGATGGTCTCATATTGTCCGTTTCTATAGAAAAGATAAGCGAGTGCCAAGCCGATTTGCACCACGACTAACCAGTGCACACGTTTATTTAAAAGATTATTCTAAAATGAAAGTAAAACTAGCAGCTCAAGTCCTTAGCCATTCGGTTTACTCTGGAATTACTACTATGTGTATGTTGAAACTATTAGGAAAGGAATTTTTAGATACTGCATTTTTTGTAAAGCAAATTGATGAAATGTTTGACTTTTTGAATATGAGTTCTATGACAAATGACAAATGGGGAAGGTGTGCCAAATATTTCTATCTAAATATTCACAAGTTAGATCAGTTTCTGAATTTCATTTCGTCTATCGAGATACCAACTATGGCCAAATATCCAGATTTTCTGCGTGGCCTGACACTAACCTTATCAGGGATTAAGGACTTATCGATTGAATTAAAATCTAATGGTTATAGTCACATCTTCACACGCAATATGCAACAGGATTGTTTAGAATATTTTTTTTCAAAAGTCAGAGCTAAGGGAGGAGATTGCCGCAATCCAACAGCACGGCAATTTCGTTGCAATTTTAGATTTTTGTTCTTTGCCAGGTTGGTTCATGCACCGACTACAGGGAATGCGCAATTAGTTAATGATAGAGATGAACATTTAGAGATATACACGAACATGCGGAAAGCAATGAAAAAATCCGAAACAGTTAATGAATCACAGGGCGGCACCTGTCAAAGTAATGATTGTATTTCCAATCTTAGTAAAAAGGATGCAAGTTTATTTTACTCTGTCAAATTAATTCAGAGACTTAAGCTTGGAAATGAACAGGAAGCAAGCGTAGCATCATATATAGGAGGAGCCGCAATACATGCCTTTTTGAAAAAATACAAATGTGACGATTGCAGTAAACTAGTTAGCAAACGGTCGGATATTGATTTGGATGATATATGTGATTATGCGTTCATTGATTTAAAACGGTTTAATCCAAACTCAGATAAGCTTATCTATTTGGATCGTGACACTGCAGACTTGTTTCAACATAGTAATAAGAGTTTCATAAAATTCTGCACATCGACACTAAAGGAAAATGGCACAAAAATTATATATTCTATTGTTGAAAAATATTGCGAAGATGTAAAGACCTCTGAGTGGGTTCACAATTTAGAATCTTGCATCGAGCATCGAAAAATTATGCTTAAATACTTCATTAAAGCGAAGCTGTACAGAATTGTCAAAGACAAAAATGATCACATGAAACAGGTTAAATGCTGGAATCAAACTCGAAGAGAATTGAGAAACCAATAAATTATATCATAGTTAAGTTTTTATCATGTTTAATTAATTAGTTAGTTAACAGCTCCTATCAGTAAGCAGATCTACCTAATAATTCTATTCACCTTTCGTAATTGTTGTATTAATTAAAATTCGCGAGTTCATAATAAAAGTTATAACATATTGTTATGTTACGAATTGATTTGTGGAATGTTTATCTAATAAAAACTTATTGTTATCTATATTTACACAAACATACAGCCATGGCCATGTGGGATTGTTTACTTTAAGCTGATTGGCTGGTAAGAAATATGGGGGGGAGCAAGCGTGAACCACAATAGACCATTTGCCTGACTTATCCTGTTGACAAAGGCAAAATTTTGCATAGACAGCTGATCGATGAAGATGAAATATGTAACTAGTAGGACACAATAAGTACTCATTAGTATAATTATACTCAACAGGTTCTGAGGGTATTCTGATTGTGTTACAGTTTCAAAATCTAGTAATATGTATTACATGAAACTTGTTCACACTTGGATAAATATTTAACTAACTGGCACAATCATAATGTACAGAAGAATACGTGTTTTAGCAGTTAATAATTTTACACGCATAAAATGCAAAACACGTTTTAATGTATCCAACTGCATTGTTAATGGTAATCGAATCTACTTTATGTCAGCAATTATCGGAGCAATGGGAAATAATTATTTTTATCATTTTTATTACTATAAGAATTGAAATCACAATGGTCGGGTCGTGGGATAATTTGAATTTGTAGCTTTGAAGTGTAATAAGAAGTTCCCAACGGATTTCCGGATTGTATTGCAGTAAACAAGACAAATGGTTATAACACAAGCGATAGACACTTAATGGAGCAAATTGTTCTTATTGTCTCTGCAAATAGCATCCAATTTATTTTCCCTTCCAATGTAGGTATTCTTATTCCACCAGTTACTTATCAATAATAATATCAATTATGATTAGTTACTATTGTTGGGATGATTATGATTATATGCGAAAAATGATAGTAATATTCCATGTTACAATTACAGACATGTGGGCCCATATTTGATATTCGGGTAGTACAAAGTTTTAATGGCTTCTTTCGTCTAATAATTTGATACTAATTTAAGCCTTATTTTATACTACATTATCCCACCGATTTGTTTTGCATTAGAATGTGCGGTTCGGCCCATTGTATGATTTTATTTTAAGTGATAATACCAAAAGTATTGAGCAAATACGATCCTCTGAAAAATCATCGTAATTTAATCCGGGTCAATGTTCTCATTTTCGTTTTTCTTCGCTTAATCCCCAATTCAATTCTCGACATTTTCCAAGTTGCTCGCTTACCAAATTGTCTTCTTCAAAGTTGACATATTTCGATCATAATCATACGAGCGCGAGCGAGCACCAACCAGTTTACAATTAGTCAAAAGTAGAAATATTAATTTGAGAAGGAAATTACCATTTTTATTTATCTCTTCCTATGACTAGTTTCGAAATCGGTTATGACAGCAATTCATCTTTCGCATGCGAGTGTGTAATTATAATTTTAAGAACAATTACTACGATGGAATTCCCAACCTGTCTTGTAAATTTCCTGTTCAGATTCAACTTCATGTGAAGTAAGGTGTTGTCAATTTTTATATCTAGCAGTGGTCACTTGGAAGTGAATATACTTGAAATACGTACTGAATTTGGTTGTAATTTGGGATGACAAACGGAGCACATCTTTCGTTTTTATTCCAAATGGACTGAAACTTTCTTCTATGAGTTCAGGCTTCAATAAAAACAATGCTCACATTTTGTAAATCCTAATTCATATGAAAAAAACATACGAAGCACATTTTAGGGGTCTAGGACAATTATACAACAACAAATTATCCGAATACAAATTATCATAATGCAAATTATCCGAACAACATGTTTTCCCCAAGTACATAACCTTCCCAAAACAACTTCTTAGCATAATCAAGTCTTCCGAAAACAAATCCTTCGAATTTACATATTTTGATGCGGGCGAAAAAGGTAAGTTGTTCCTGGATAAGTGAACAGTTAGCTTATAGCCGTCGGTGGGTCAACTTCATCCTCACAATGGCAGCCTCAAATTGTAGTCCAGTTTTTTTAACTGAAAATAAAATTAAGTTTGAGGGGAAAATGTATCATCTCGATAAAACGACGAAAACTGGTAGATCATACTGGAGATGTGTCAAAGTGGAGTGCGCCACGCGGTTAATTTTATCGCTTGATAAAATAGTAGAGAATGTGACCAGTACAAACGACCATGTATGCTTGGTGACCGAAGTTGAGTAAGTTTCTCTTTATTATATAATAAATATATTATATAATTTAATTAAATGAAATAATTAAGGGCCCGTTATAATCGTATTTAATTAACTATTTACACTATGTAAATGTTTATGTATTCTGATAGGTGCCAGGTTGAAGAATTTATGCTGGATCTCAAGAAATATGCCATGCTACATCCACACACTCCACCATCGCAAGTAGTGGCAGTAGTATAATTCAGACGAAGTATAATCCAGTTATCCTGCAGCGAACCGGAGCTGATGAAAATCTCACCAGAAGCATAAGAAGATGGAGGCAACCCAAAGGAATATCCAACCCAACTTCAAGGGAAGAGATCAAGTTTCAGGAGGAGGATAAGCTAACTTGTAACCGGGCTGCTTTTTTACTGACTGACTCGAATGACCCGGACAGGATAATTATTTTTTCAACAGAGGAAAATCTAAATGTAAGTACCTATACTATACAAGTGCAGTAGTATAATTATAATAAGCTAGTTTTACCAATGTGTAATGAATATGTTTATGTGAAATAGGTACTCTCTAAATGCCAAGTCTGGGGAATCGATGGAACGTTTGACGTGGTGACATCATTTTACACGCAGCTGGTTACAATTCACGGATTTACCGACGATGGCTGGGTATTCCCATTAGTTTATGCACTTTTACCTGATAAAAAAGCCAAGAGCTATAAGTACCTTTTAGATTGCATTGCAAGTAATGTATATGACATAGTCCTCCAACCCGAATATATTTTGAAGGACTTTGAACGCGGAATCATATCAGCGGTAGGTCAAGTTTTCCCGCATGCAAATTTAAGTGGTTGTCATTTCCACTTCTGTCAAGCGTTAGGTAGAAACTTCGGAACCAAAATGAACAACAAATTTAGACATGATGTTGATAACTTTGAGACTCATATTGGATTACTATTTGCTTTACCATTCGTTCCTATTAACGATGTTAGACATGCTTTTGAGGTCATAAAGCTTGGTGCTAGGCTGGTACATTTAGTACAATATTACAAGCAAAAAGATGCAAGTCGTTTTCTAGAAGGTATAGCATTAAATGTCACAACACTAAAAAAGTATAAGTACACAAAAACTCAGCGTCTGGCACAAGCAGTTGAGAATGAGGAGAATGAGGAAAATGAGAATGAAGATTTGACTCCCACACAAGTTGTAGTAGTTCCAGCAGTAGTACAACCTGGCTCTTCCAATACACGAAAACGTAAGCAATGCAATGCAGGTAGCGTTACCAACAAAAAAAAGAAGGCTGAGGGTGATGATATTTTTGACCGTACTTACAGCACTGCCAGAGTTTTAAGAGCCAGGAAACCTAAATCAACTTAATTAATACTATTGTCTAATATGTTTATGTTATATTGTGTAAGTTTTTTTAACGTTTATGAGGATAAAATGTTTGTAAGATAAATAAAAATATATAAGCTACATAAGTAAAATAAAGGAAGCTAAATAAATAAATTAAAACTCACGCCTCAAGTATCTGTTCTAAATAATTGTATTCGGATTAATCGTATTTCGGAAATATTGTACTTTCGGAAAAAGTGTCGTCGGGAGGAAGTTGTCATTCGGATATTTTTTTTTCGGAAAAATTGTACATAGGAAAATTTGTATTCTTGGCATTGTCCGACTCCCACATTTTAGTACTCGGAGGTTATTGTGGTAAACGAAGTTTCAGCTATATGTGATATCCTTCTAAATATTTTGATCGAGTAGTTATTATCAGATTTGTTTTTACCATGCCGAGGCATTGCTGCCGACAGAAATTGCAAAATATTGTTGTACGTTTCCATAGATAGTTGCATATAGAAATGTTTTTGACATTTGAGTAATGGAAAGGGTGTTTAGTATTTTCAAAGTTGTAAAAGGATCGGCGTTATTACTGTCTTAGAACGATTTTAATTTAAAATGTCGCTTTCTCAGGCAGAATTATTATTGCCACTTTTTGTTTCTCTTTGTTTGATTACCCTCTCTAATTCATTCACGTTTTCGGATCTGTTACCATCATTTCATTCATGCTCTTTCACTTATATTCACTACAACGTGATTTTGAATGACGTGAGCAGCGAATCCGTTACAGTGAAACACGTGATAAAAAAAAGCCTAATCATCAATATCCTACCGAAATAGTCGGCATCCACAAGATGTTTAAAATCTTTCCATTTGATACCACCATAATTCCATTTGGGGCGCAACCTGCGACATATTCTTTCATCACAATCGTTCGAGACACAAAACAACATGAAGTAGAGGCTCGACTGGAAGGAATGTTGAAGCCGTTTGAATGGCCTATTACTATGATGCTTGTCATAGCCAGTTTGTCAGTTTCGGCGATCTTCACATTCCGACATGTTCAGAGTAATAATTCGAATGGAAAGAGATTTGAAAATATTTTCGAACTTTATCGAGGAATTTGGTTCTCTTTTAGTAGCTTCCTTCTGAACCAACCGGCGACTCACCCGAATGTTACCAATGTTAATCATATGACCTTAATTTGTACCTGGTTTCTGTGGAGTATGCTGGTATTCCTACTCTCGCAACTCTATCAGTGTGAAATGTTTTCAAATTTATCCCTTCAGATAGAGCCAGAGGTTCCAAGAACGTTCGATTCGCTGTTGAAAACAAATTCATTTATAGGAACAACCGAGGGCTGCACACCAAATTTAACCAATAAGGAACTTTTCTCCTGCCTTCATCGTGTCGTCCTCAAGGGAATCTTGGAAGGCGGCAAAGTAAAAAATATGGATACATTTGGAAAACTTCACAATGCCGTTCAGTGGTTATCCGAACCAGAAGCCGTACTACATGTCCTAAAAAATGGCGCTACTCTACTAAACAAAACTGAGAGTGTAGAACTTCCACAGCAGTATTCACTAATTGACACGGACGAGACCACTAGGGTCCATGCCATGTATTTTCAAGAGTTGACCTCATCCTGGGTTTCCAAGCCATTTTTAATCCCCATCTTAGGACATACCACATTCTTTACGGCGACTGGAAACTACTTCTATCCCATGTTTGTTCGGGGGTTGTCACAACTCGTTGAGTCTGGAATGTTCGAACGATGGACAGAATATTACACCAAGATAAGAAAGACGATGGGAGCCTCCAATTTGTTCATTAGATTACATAAAAAAAATTCCTGACAATGATTTGGTGAAAGCGTATTGGTCCCAACGGTACTGGCTGAACAGGAAGTTCTTTTATTGTTTGGACGAATGTGTCCACAGAGTTATGGGATTGCGCGAGCAATTTTCCCTAATTCCTGCACCAGTCTATTTTAAACTTATGATCTATTGGATTATAGCCATTGCTGTGATTTCACCGGTGTTACTTGTGGAAGTGTTGATGTACAGAAGAAAGGAGGTCTTAAATAGGGCTCGCAGTTTTACTGGAATGTATTGAATAAGGGGCTCATCACTAGGACCTTCATTAATTTACGTCATGCAACATAGGCAATAGTTACGGAACCTATATGTGCAATTATAATTTTTACAACATTCGGTTCAAATCCTTAGATGAAACTGATTAAAAAAACAAACATGTATTTAAATTTATCCGAATGTTCAAAAGTTGTGCAAAATTACACTACGTTAACTACTCAATGATAATAATAATGATAAATGTACAACGATTCATAAATGTATACCTATATTACAAATCTCAACACAGATAAAATAATATGTCAAAAATATCCCCTTAAATAATAAACTTAAGCTATTCACATTCATCATTCCATTCCATATTTCGTAGCTGCAAATATGCTGTATTTTATGTTGCATAGAAACCTGACATTGGTGTTCTCGGTTAAAACGACATGCTAAGCTTGCTAGGCATGCTAGAATTCCCAGCCCCACATGGTAAATTATATTTGGCATGGGAAAAATGAGACGGACATTTTTACTAAGAATAGGTGCCATACACGCCTACCATATTTACTACATAAAGGCAAGTACATAATAACCAATTATTACTATTACTCTCCATCTCTACGCCGAACTGTTACTCCCAACTAGCATGACATCAACGATCCTTTCCATCGTAAACTGTTGAAACACGACGGGGGTCATCTTCTCAACGAAATTCATATTCCCAAAGTAAACTTTTACCAAGGGCATGGACCGAATCAGCCTTTTATATTCTTTCCTTTCCATGGATGACCAACTCCTCATCTTACCCTTTGTGTCCCCGCCCATAGCAACATTGGATTTGATCCAAATCATACATTTCTTTGAGATGTCATGCACATCTCCACAGAAGCCAAAGACAAGGAGGATCCCAATCATCCCGTTGCAAATCAAAATAATCATATTTATCTGCAGGGATATTTCAATATCCCCCTTCCCCATTAGATTCAATGCGCACATGATTTGG
Source organism: Pseudosinella alba (assembly GCA_034700485.1). Classification (NCBI taxonomy): domain Eukaryota; kingdom Metazoa; phylum Arthropoda; class Collembola; order Entomobryomorpha; family Entomobryidae; genus Pseudosinella; species Pseudosinella alba. Next base: position 2,375 of record JAQIXQ010001499.1, on the reverse strand, counting down.
TCACTGGCAGCGCAGCTGAGCAGAATGACCAAGTGGGTGGATTCCAACTTGTTGAAGAGGCAGGCCAGGAGCTGAATTTTCCTGTAGATTACGGCAAACACAGATGGGGACTGCTTCCCGACTGTTCTACAATTTAAGCAAAATAATTTCAGACAAGACAAATGAAAGGGATCCCTAAATTTATTACAAATTTTCTCTCAATACCTTTGAAAGCTCAATATTGCCGTTGACAATGCCGTGCAGCCCAGCACAACCAGCGTTAGGAAGATGGACCATGTCATCATCACCAAATGCCAAGCACAGACATTCCATCCAAACCCGTAAATCATTTCCAACGTGCGGGACAAACCATGTGATATTATTCCAATGGGTCGAATCACCCAAACCACAACTAACTTTGACGGATAGGATAGAGCAACGTTCATGGGATTGTCTGGGATGATCAGAGAAGCAAGCCCAGCCATTGCCGGGATAAAGGATGGGGCGACCAGCCTTGTAAGTTTGCAATTGATGATGCCCGACTTGATTATTTGCCGACTTTTCACTGAATCCTTCCAGCACTTGCTTTCCTGCTCAATGTGACTCCTCTCGAATCTAACACTGTCTGTCACGAGCCCCTCCAATAGACCAGGTTCTGAGTAGATGGCGAAGGCAAAGTTGGCCACGTAGCAAAGGCCCATCCCAAGAATCACGGAGAAACCCACACTACCCACCTTTATTTCCCTTTCCTTGTAAGCCAGACAGAGGATGAACTCCTCCAGGACGTGAGCAGCTAATGAGATCCCGGCGGTTGCATTAATTAGTGAGGCTCGGAGAAAAACCTTCGGATTTATTTTCAGCTTATCCATTTCTTCATCCCAAGCGTATGGGATGCCGGCTAGTCTCCAATGCTTGGAAATGAGCAAGAACTCTTTTAGCAGGCCGGCTTCTCTGATCATTTTGCTTGAGCAGGTGGTAAAGAACTTACTACTGGAGGCAAATTGGAATGATTGGATTTATGGTATGCAGTATTTGGCTAAAAGTAATGCTTCACTTGCTTGAGTTCCAAGTCATTAAAATAAACAGGCTGATATTTTACGGGACAACATATCTGAACTGAACCGAGTGAATACTTCTGTAAATCTGAATTATCATGCTTTGAAAACCATTCCAACAATATGCTCTCCTGACGGGAAAATAATTCAAATATCAATAACTATGTTTTAACAATTACAGTTAGAATTATAATTATATTATTTATTATAGCATGCAGAAGATATTATTAGTTTCCTCTTGCGTGAGCGATGGATTGTTATGCAACCACTTCCGGACTTTGCTTACTTACTATATTAAGCACCGTTGAAAATGAATATCCTTTTCCGACGTGGACTGAACTTCCTCATACTTTACGTATTTGGCCAACGGAGAACTTCCTTCGGGTCTGAAACTGAATAAAATCCTTGGATAGTCGACCAATTGGTAAAATGTAAATTTAATGGATCATTATAATTCATAGTTGGATATATATGAGCAATTCGGAATTGACACTTTGAAACTACATACATATTATCAGAAACCTGTAAATTCTGATCCCTATTTTCATACAAAATGCTTGAAATATGAAGCCTAGTTTTAAGACAAAGAGAGAAAAGCCAACTTTCAACAGTTGGCCGTTCTCTCGCATATTTCTTATGAGAACCATCTCACGAGAAAGTGAAGGAAAGAATTTGTCCGGTCCAGCTGCATTTACCAACTATGCAGAGATCCCAGCAGCCTCACTAGGCCTCTGCACAAATGGGATTTCAACCCATTTCTTCAGCGCTCACTTGAGCCTTTCTTCTCGTGCGTTTTTTACACGCTGCCCTGACCGCCAGCAACTTCTTTCTTAAGCTTTCCCATTAACTTTAAGGTGCAAAGGCACATTAGCCAACCTGAGAAATAAGACGTGGATTCTGCTGAATAGCCACAAGTCTAGAAATTTGTACAAAGCACGGGCAAGGCCCATTAAATTCAATCTTTTGCTAATCGTAATTAGTTAAAAAATAGGGGATAATTTTGTAGTGGTTAAAATCTAATTAGCTGATCCAGATTCAGGAGTTTCTAAAATTACTTTTCTTTGTTATTTGTTGATTGATTTGATCCAATTTGGGGGATAAATAAAAAGCTCTTTACTCATTAAATCGGGATCGGAATCCCTTACCAGTCTAGTGCTCGAACTTTAATCCTTTCAATCTCCGGTCATCAAAGGACCTCCCCCTCACCCTCTGGGAAATCCTGCGTGTCCCGGTCATTGTGGCGCCCCTAGTTAGACTGGTACCTGTGTTTTCGAACTGTTCGAGAAGTGATGAGTGACCACGAGAAGGACAATCCCCCCCAGCCACCTGTGATTAAAGTTG
>JAQIXQ010001498.1:0-14288 GCA_034700485.1 Pseudosinella alba | reverse complement strand
GATGTGAATGCTCCCTGATCACGCACGATGGGTTACTGTTGGCGCAGTAGAGGGTAGGGGCATGAATTGTCCTGATAATTGCACTCATTATCTTGTCAACTAGTCAACTTGAAAGAAGAGTGTCATCATCCCTTGAACTTTAAGATATTAATGTGCTCTTTCTCTTCATATGAAAATGAATTACAAGTGATGTCTCTACGAATATTTTAAAGAAAAAATGTTCTTTTAAATTCAAACACAAAGCACAGCTTATGACCTTCATCTTAATATAAAAGAAACTGCCTATATATATTTAGACATGCATTACTCCATCGTTAGTGAAAGCAAACTTTCCTTTTAAAAACATGAGAGCAGAGGGTCGTTTGCATTTGACTTTTAAATTAAAAGACAAAATCTCATTTCACAAACAAAAAATTGGATTTTTAAGGAGAAATTGCAAAAGTTATGCTGGTTTTATTAAAGATAATGCGATTTAGAACGAGATAAAACGTTAAGGATCTCTTATAGTGGCCCTTGAATAAGTAGCTGGGGGTAATGGGAGACTGAACATAATGTCGAAAGATGACAGCTTTCTCCAAAGAAAAAGAAAGTTACTTACGCCATCGCGATGTAAAACTTGGAGCCATGTCATTGGGTAAATCCCCGTTTAAAACAACGGGAATTCCGGGAAACAAGTAAGAATATTCTGAATTTTAACTTGTTTTTCTTTGCTTTATGCTCCCAATCAGGGAGAAATCAAAGTTAGAGCAAGAGAGTATGCAATTTACTAACAAAAAGTATATTTATGAAACTTTTTTTACAACATTAAAAAAATATTTGGCTCATGTCAAATGTCATGTTCTCGAGAAGGATCAAGCCCATATATAATGCCCCCAGGGATGATCATTTCAAGTATGTTCAAGTTGGATTAGGAAGGATGGAGAAAGTTGGGGAGCTCACTCAAGTGAATTGAAAAGGAAGGGAAATGAAATGCCACACGGACCCGATTATTGTCTTTTTTCATCCCAGAATTTATTCATGATGGGAAGAATGTTTGGCCACATCACCAGTTTTTAATGGGAGGGAAATGGCAGGAGGCAAGTCATCCTTAAACAATGTTGTGGAGAGTGTGTTGAGTGGAACTCTTGTCGTTTTCTTGTGTAGGCCCCTCTTAAGTGCAATTTCTAGGAGAAAAGTTTTCCACTTTTGGTTCTGGGATATGAAAATGGGGAAGGGGAGGATAAGACGGAACTGTGATGTGATATATTGCTTGATATTGTTCTTCTATATTTACATAATATCACAATCGAACATGAAAAAATCAAATCACAAAAAGTAAATTCTTCGAGCAACATCCAAATTCAATTTATGATCTTCCATTCTTTCAATTTCTTAAATAAAATTGGGGGACTCGCTGGACTATACGAATTGGGGAAACACGAGTGAGATTTTTTAAAATACTAAATACGCGTAGTGTAGCGCAGCACAAAACGGGGATGATTTTGATATGACAAAAGAGTTGAACTATTCACGAAAATATACTGTCCATAATTTAAACAAAGTTAACATCCGCAAACATTTAAATAATTGCCTATCGCCACTTAGAAGTTCATAGATTGCTGAGCTGCGATTCAAAGATGGGGATAACGTTTTCTACTGATTATAATTGGTAATAATAGGTATTAGTATAATCAGCCTAATCAAGAGAAGAAACGGAGAAACTAAATCAGGAAAAATAGAAATGGAGTGTGGCATGAAGTGCTTAACTGACGGGAATGGATTGGACAATAATTTGTTAAATCACACATTTCAGCAATCTTACTGTAATATACACCAAACCACCCGGTAAAATAATTTGGAGATTTGTCTTGTCCTGCAATATTAGTCATTTGAGAAAGTAAGCAAACTTACATTAGTTGTTTTATCGACGAAATAGCAAAAAAGCAGACAATGGATAAGGAGAATACAACATTCTGGAACGGTGGAGGGTGTCGTGTGGATCGGAAATCATGGATTCTAGGGAGCACCCGCCTTCTAGTGAAAAAACGAGTTGTCATTAGAGTCGGCTTTAACGAAGTTGGATAAAGAGTGATGTGGTTGAATACAAAAGAGAAAGGAGTAGACTAAGACAGTACAAAATGAGAAGAGATGGTGACATTCTGCTCACTCCACCCTGATACAGTCCAAGTTGGTCGGTCCAGTTCTCCTTCCAGTTAGCAATGCCTTCTCTCTAGAAAGGACATACGAAAAGTGTTTACTTTCTTGTCCTGAAGCTGAAATAGGAATGGGCTGGTTTGTGAATTTTAATGCAAATTCACAAACAATTGCCGAGCTAGTCTTTTCCTGCTGGCTTGAATTTATATCCTTCAGCCTGTAAGCCAAAAGGATACAATCCGAAATCCTTATTGCACTCCGACATGAAATGTCTTTGGAACAAAAAAAATGCAACAAATCATAAGTGACAAATTGACAAACGTGTTTGCATGCATAGTGCATATATAAATGCATCTGGTTGAAAAATGGAAATGATTTTATTTTTATTTTCTAGAGCGGAATGGAATGCATATTATAGGACCTTGCAGTGAAAGTGCAGAGCAATGTCAACCCACCCAAAAGCTTCCGTAAAATGACAGCCAATGTTTTGCATGTGGCCCTGCGCTGACAAAAGCGTAAATCCAATAAATCCAATCCGCTTTCTTTTCCTTTCTAAAAAGACACGGAGAATAAAATTGGAATTGTAGTTTCTTAGAAGTTGTAGCTGCACATGCTTCACATATCAAATAATATTAATTCTGGGAGCACCCCTCCCCATTCACACCTGAACCACGAGTAAAAGAAACGATAAAATATGATTATGATAATTATGAGTAAAAGAGAGAGTTAAGTTATGCTTTATAATTTAACGCACTTTTACAAAAGAGCAATTTATCTTTCTGTTCATTAACAATAAAAACTTTTATTCATTTCCTGTTATGTACCAACCAGGCATATTATTATCATTATCACCACCACCATCTCATGCCATATCCGTCACCATCTCACCCTCACCATTATTCCCATCATGTAAAATAACGCACCTGTGGCAAGTTTAAAAAAAAGTGGCGATGAGTTTTTGGTTGGAAGAGAAGCGTGCGACAAGTAAACATTATTTGAGGAAAGCTTCGTCTTCGGACGATGACGTTCCGTTTCATATTATGATGATTCCCCTCCCCTGTATATAAAAACTGACACTGATGGCGATGATGATAGGAAAGGGCTGCAATTTTTCAATATAATCCTTTCAACTTTCAACATGGGATGCGAAGCAATAAACGCAGCAACACTTTGCATGATGATTGAGCCAGGGGAAAGTACACGTTCCCGTTGTCATCATCATATTCCATGTCATAGAGCTTATTGGCCAGGGACGTCTTCTTTTCTACTTATTCATGCATGACAAGATATAATCGTGTTCTCACTTCTTTCCTAGAACATTTCCCCCTTTAGCAGCATTATGTTCCCAAGAAGTGTGACTCTAGTCCATTTACAAACTGTAGAGAACGCAACAAAATATGGAAGTAACATGAATAGGGATTCTCAAGCCAGTGGATTGTTTTCTTATTCATTTTTCTCTTCTTCCCGGAAAAGTTTATTTCCCAGGAGGAGCGTTGTTTCTGTCCTTCCGCCTTTATCATTGCCTAAAATGTAAAGGCTTTATACTTAGGTGGTTTGGTTTGGGTATGGCATCACTCTGACCGTAGTTCACCTTCACATGTAAAACCTCTAATTTCCTCACAACTTCTTTCATGGCAATGACAACGATATGGGGGTGGTCGGTGGTAATGGGAACAGAGGGAGAAATATGAGATGATGGTGAAGTGATAATGATATGATGTCCGCTTGCATGTATCGGTGATCGTGTGACTAGTCGCAGCCGTGGTGAAAGTTTCAAAAACTCAGTCAGAATAAAACATTTGCATTTGAAAGGGTCACAAAGGAAAGGTGATCTCGACTCCAAGATGTTCTCCACGTGGATGGTCGAACGAAAGGTAAAGGTGGGCCTTGTCCGAATCCTATTTTTAAAAAAACATTTCATTAAAAATGGATCCCTTTGTCATGCATTCCTATAAATCCAGGAATTGAATGGATGGAATTTTTGAGAGGTCATTGTCTTCCCATCGATTTACGGCCAATGGAGACCAGACCCCACTCTAACGACATCACGCATTCCCCTCTGTATTCACTTTGCTGCTGTTTCTGTTGTCGCCAATGCCCCTTTTTTAATAAAAATAAAGGACAGAAGGAAGCATAAAAGTGACAGAGGGGAAGTGTACCGATGCACAAAACATTGCAGCAAGAAAAAAGTAAGTTGAGAGAAAAGAAAAAGAAGAAGGTAAAAAGAAATCATACTCCAACTCCATCCAGCTCCAGGTCTATAAATCTTCCAAGTACATAGGGGGACCAGACAGGTCAGGCGACCTTTGCAAGGCAAAATTTATCGAGCGTTGAAGGGAAAATCCAGCAAAGAAAATGTAAGTATTGCCATGTTAAGCTGGCTAACTTTTCCTCCCTCTTTTTTCACCGAATATTTTTGCAAGTCCACCGCCAGAAGGAATGGGCCATATTATGGAAACAAACGAAAATAAAGTTTTCCACTGACTGGACATGATTTACAGTGGTGGAAAATTTCTAAATAGTTTTCCACGTGGAAGTTATTAGATTATTTTGGAGGGAAGAGGAAGAGGATATGGGGTGGGAGGGATGCATGATGACCCACTGCCTCAGAACCTTACACTGTGAGCGACCCACCTGCAGGGCGAGTAATAAGTAATTTTCAGAAACTTCCCCCCGCTATAAATTACAAAGGAAATAAAATTGATGGACGAGCATGTTTCTCTCTCCATTCCCATTGTAGCTTCTGGAAAGTGGAGTATAAAGTCCGAAACATTAAATTTTGCAAAAAAGGTTCTCCTGAGAAAAAAAAGTGAAGCTGCTGCATGGGGCCAAACTGGAGTCCAGACCGAAGTCCTTGCTCGTTCATGGTCGTAAACTTTGAGTTTTCCTTTGCAGCCCCCCTTCCCATATTAATTCATGGAGCAATCAATCAAAATATGTGCGTTGTGGAGTGGGAGAAAGCGACAAGCTCGAGGTTGTTGGAGTGACATGGTTATAGGTAAAAAATAATGTATGGCATGCGTGGGTTGTTGCTGTTTATTGGAATGTCGGGAAATATTACAATTTATAAATAAGTAGGTAGGTCAGCGCCATTGTTGTTGGAGAACTGCTCGTTCACATGTAAGGAACTCAGCTTGTTATGAAATATGAATGGAAGGTAAACTATAGATATGGACTGTGTGATTGTCAGTTCAGTTCACACATAAATAATACATTTGGGGAAAAAATGGTCAAAGAAAGGAGGCTACTATTGCAGAACCTTCTTTTAACTGGATTCTGGATCCTGTTGGTAGATATTTGATGAACGATTACTTCCACCGAATGATTTTAAAGAATGGACTGAAATGAAATGCATCCACCTCCCCTGGAAAAATAAAGTCGATGGAGATCCGGCGGTGGTAACGGTTCGGTGGTGGTTTCCAGATCTCTTCTGGCTCCAGCTTTGTTGGTTGCACTGATGTAAGTAGCTCTTCCTCTTGTTCCTGTGTCTCATGTCATTTCACATCCCGATCCAGAGAGATTCTCCGCTATCAACCAAAACCAACACAACTGCAGGCAAGCGCAGTCCAGTCCGGCTCCAGCTCCACTCTCTCTCCCTGGTTGTGGGGGAGAGTGAAAGCTGCGTTGGTTTTGGTTGTGATGCTGATCCGATGCTATTGCTATGTTGCTCTCTGCGGTGCGGTTGGTTTGGTGGTGGTGGCTGCGGTTTCGTTGGTGGTGGTGGAAGAAACCACAATCTTTAGTCAGGAGACTGTACTCGGGTCATTGCTGGTTGCTTCCCGGTGGATCCACCACCATCAACACCACCACCGCTGGAACTACTTGCGTAAGATGTTGTTTTTGGAAGATATGAGATATGAGATGATGAAATCATTCCAAAGAAAGGGTGAAAGGGGGAAGCGTGGGCATTCTCAGAATAATTGGAGAGGAGAGTGGCTTAAATGTTACGGCTTAGCCGGTGCGATGTATTTCCGGGACCGATGTGGAGAAAGGTCGTTATTAAATGACTTGTATGAAAGATGAAGAAGACCGTTGTACCATATTCCAGAATACAGTCATTCTACTTGTCATAATTTACGTGCTCTTCGCTTTTTCCATTTATCTGCATGTTTCTTTTGTTACGACATTAACATTTTATGCATATTTCTAAACGTCTATTTCAGCTAGTCATCCTTCCCCTCCCTCAGCTCCCCCACCGGTCCCACCCACCCCATCAATTAGCTTGAATGACCTTTGTTTCCTGAACTTGAGGTTTCGTCCGCCTAAATTGGGTCCGGATGGAAACCGTTGCCAAGGGAAAAATCATAAATTGCTCCTTGCAAAAAATGGAGCTTGATTTAAATATAGCATAGCAATCAGTGTTATCAAGTCCAAGATTTTCTTGCAGAAAAATATGGCTTGTGACCTTGATACGAGTAGTTAAAAATTCGGTTCAAACGGTTCAAAGGCCCAAGTTACTTGATTGTTGCCGATTTTTGAAATACCGAGGAGCCCTGAAACTTGCTTTAATTTTTAAGATATTTTGGTCCCGTCTCAATTCCGTAATTGTGAGAGTGAGTTAAGGAGGAAGATATTTTAAAAAGGCGAAAGTTTGTTAAAAAGTACCTGCGATGGCTGCGATGGATCCAAAGGAGCTTGAAGATTCCCGAGATGCTGACAATGAGGCGAGCTTGAATGAGAGTGGACCCTTCCCATTCCCTTTGTGCCCAGAGGACAAGCCCAAGCCAAAGAATAAGCCTGCGAAGAAGAAGCTGAAGCGGGTTTATAAGACACCCAAAGCAGCCGAACCTCCAGTGAAGGTACCCAAGAGGCGACCGGGGAAGATGGTGACCTTCGGAGGGAACCAATGGGGTCAACTAGGTCTGCATGATGAGAAGATGAAAGTGGAGAGCCCTACTCCAGTTCCAGTCTTCGAGAATAAAGAGGTACAGAAATAAAATTAAAACAATTCGGCTATAAATGCAATCATTTAGTTTTTGGGATTCGATTTGTCTAATTGGTCCATTGTCATTTGACATTTCTAGGTCAAGGTGGCGGCCTGCGGCGAAAATCATACTTTGGTCTTGGACAAGGACGGGATCGTCTGGAGTTTCGGATCCAATGCAGGGAAAGCCCTTGGTCGCCCCGTTGAGTCGCTCATTGACGAGGTCACCCCAACCCCGATCGAAATCCCTTCCAAGGTCAAGCAAATCTCCGCCGGGGTCTTCCACTCTGCTGCTCTAACCGAAGACGGGATAGTCTACGCCTGGGGATGTTACATGAACCGGGATGGGAAGCGCTACGGGGTGGACTCCTACCTTCCGGAAGAGGATGATGCGGAATTCTGCGTACGCCCTTGGCCCATCACCGAGCACCTGAGGGATGAGGATGAGGAGAAAGATGTCAGGATTATCAAGATCATATCTGGAGACCACCACATCGTCATGCTCGGGGATGACTCTCGGCTGTACACTTGCGGGGCTTGGGACTCTGGTCAACTGGGCAGGGTCCAATCCGACCTTCCGGCAAGGAGGACAAGGTGCTTGGATGAAAATGAGGCGGGATATTGGCTTCCTGACAGAGGTAATAATTATGGATGACGATAAAGTTAATTATAAGATGGAGATTAGGCTGGTCGATAACAATTATTATTTTTTTTTCTAAAGAGTATCATCTTAAGCCAGGCTTGGTCAGGCTCGGGAACAAGTACCTCGTGAAGAACGTCTGGGCCGGGGGGAACTGTACTTTCTGCGTCGCTGGAAATACAGGCCTGCTTTATGTCTGTGGCGACAACTCCTACTCCAAACTGGGGATGAGTATGAACAATTACCCATATTTAATTTTCCTTATCTTAGTTGTTTGAAATGACTTGTAATTTTTATTTGTTGATTTAATTTTTAACAGAGTTGAATACAAGTACAACTGATGAACGGACACTGTTCATAAAACGGCCCACAACAAATAATGCATTTAATAAAGGCGAGCTGGAAACCATTCGGTGGCGACAACTTGCCGGCAGTCGGGAGCACACTATTGCTTTGTCTGAAACTGGTAATTAATTTAATTGACTAATTATTACAGTTTCTTGAAGTATTTTTTAATTGCTTTATTCAATATTTTAAATATTATTCATTTTCCTTCCAGGTCAAGTCTACACGATCGGGAATCCTGCTCAAGGCAGACTGGGCCGCTTGAATCTGATTGTGAACAAAGACTCCAACGTTGGGAAGGAGCCCAGGCTGGTCGAGGATCTCAAAAGCCAGATCTGCATCCAAGTTGGAACGGGCGCTGAGAGCAGCTACGCTCTCACTCTGCAAGGTGGCCTTTATGTTTGGGGTTCGGATCCAACTCTAGGTGTCAGTCTCATCCCGAAGAATGTCCCGGTTGACAACGACCAAGAGATACAGAGGATGGTTGTTGGTGGAACTCATGTCGCTCTTATCATGTTCAAAAAGCCATAGGCTAACTAAAATGAATGCTGAAATGTTAAATATAGATATATTATATTACAGATATTTTATTTTATTCTTCTTCTTCGTCAAAAATATTTTATTAAATAAAGTGATTATCATTGTCTATTCTTTAAAAATCGTACCCGCTAATCTGATTATTATTTTAGTACTAGCAATAGCAATTTGGCAATTGAATCATATTTTGTGTAATATTCTTCATCAAACAAATGAAATCGAAGTAATCCAACTAGGGCTAAGATAATTATTTTAAGTCAAAATTGATTGTTTTTCAAGTTGACAATAAAATAGTCCATAACTGTAAGAAAGAAAACGACTTCAGGTAGTGTGTCGGCCACCGCATTTGCATCCATTGTCAATTCATGAATGGAAACTTCGGTAGTGTGGGTTACATCGTCATGTGAATTCACCATCAGATCAGCGTTTATTACTAGGTATAATTTAAATGAGTTGGAAATAATATGTTAGTCTTTCTTTACTTCGGCATTTTTCCGAAATAAAATGAGCACGTTTATCAAATAGAATCCTTGTCATTTATTCATCGAGCAAAGAAAATAACAGGCCCTTTGCAATTTTTGTTCAAGCAAAGCTAAAAGTAGACATTCAGAAAGGATGCATCCTGAGAATAGAAGCATGGCGCTCCACGACGCACCCCCTGGGGATGAGGTGGAGGTGAATAAAAATCCAAGCCATTTACTACACTTATGGCTTTTGCCTCTACTCAATTTTGTATGAGACTTGCATTGCATAATGTTAATGTATTTGGCTTCCATCTTTAAACTTACAGATCCTGGCAAGGATTTTGAAGCATTTGAATGCGGAGGAGCTCCAAGAAGCTCGTCTTGTGAGTCGGGAGTTCAACGAAGTGATATGCAAGCATCCCGAGCTCCTCTGGAATAAGAACCAAATCTTCGTCAACAATCAGCCCACCGATGATGACACCAACAGTGCCAGGATCGGGATTGAGATGGCCTGGAGGGAACTAAGCAGACTGGATCTAATCACCCGATTTGGTTGTCCCTCTCTCCACCTCTACAAAACCGATTTGACCTCACCCGGGGCACAGAAATTCTTTCGAAACTCAGTCTCCTCCCAAGTCCGACAATTGAAAATGACAGAATGTGAGGGTAGCCCTGAACCCCTTTTCACCGTTTTGGCCCGGGTCTCCAGCTCCCTGGAGCATTTGGAAATAGTTGACCTCACCAACTTTAAACTTGAAAGGATTGCGAAGAAATACCCCCAATCCTGGACAAAGCTTCAGTTCCCGACTTTGGAGGCAGTGGTGCTGCAAAGCCAATCCGAGGACGATGGTCAGCCATACCCCAGCCTGTACCGATGGGTGCCCCATTTACCCCTCGGATTTTTCCATCGCATATTCACTGGAGCCCCCAATCTTAGAGCGGTTATCTTGACAGGATTCAGTTCAGAGACGTATCAGATCTTCCTCCAGTTCATACGTACCCTACCTCCGGGCCACGTGGACCAAATCCAATGTCTGGAAATGTCTTGCGCCATTGAGGATGGCTACCAATTCAGTGTGGAGCGGTACTTCTTCCTCAAGGAGCTAAAGTTCCTTCGGCTCCCCTCCCTCCGAAGACTTTCCATTGCGTTCAACCGGGAGCTGGATGCTGCCTCCCTCCTCACCAGAGCCATTGTTGAGGACTTGACCCTGAGCGTGGAGACCTTCTTGGAGGCCAGCTCGGAGTTTCTGGAGGTGTTTGAACTGATCAACTGTCCCGTGTCCTGTGCCCTTTTCGAGAGGAAGATCAACATCTTCCCCAGATTGGTCCGGGTGGACACTCGAGGCTCTTACGTGACGGAATTAGATGATGACGAATATCGGGAGTATCCTCCGCGAGCCACTGATCCAACTCTAATAACTGTGGAGCCGCGGAGGAGGGAATGCTTCAAATGTTCTTTGCGACGATCCCTGAATGCCCTACTATCCCGCTCCTACCCACGAGTGGAACTTTACCCGTTAATTTGTATCCTCTTCCTCTTTATCTTCTTGGTGCATTCGGGAATCAAGTTCATGTTTGGGCAGCAGCCCATCGTCGCACGCAACTTGGAGGTGATGGCCTTTGCCACGGTGGTCCTGTGGATTTCCAAGGGGGGCAATATAGGACAGATGCTGCAATCTGTTTGGGGATCTCGCTAACTGTCGAGCCAATTGGACAGAAATTTTGTAAAGCAGTCGAATGGAAATATTATGAACATTCTCATGTCATTAACAGTAATTATATAATTGTAAACCTGCTCGTCCGCGCGCCCAGATCAAGATATAATAAACTTATTATGTATTTGTACATTATAAAACGTCGGGGTTGTCACCATTTGAGCTAACTTAATTTAATTCGCCACACAAAAAAATCTTTGTGAAATATGATTCGTCGAATTCCTACAGAGTCCTGAGATCAACGACATTTATTTGACACTAATGCGATTTCCCATCCTCCTCAACCCCCTTGAATGCAAATCTCTCCGGTGCTCTGCTCATTTCCTCCGAGAAACCATCTCAAAATGGCACACATTTTTGCAGATTAGCTGGCTTGGCTCTGAAATGGATGACCTAAAATCCCCGGCTGAAGTGCCACATATGCTTTTCATAGCCTGTCACTATCTCTTCCGATTTGCAAAAAAAATCCTTTTTAGCTTGTCTCCATTCACTTGACATGAGAGAAAGGATGTACATCCCTACCTATATATGTTTGCAGAACAAGTCCAACTGACATAATGCAAGGAAAGTAAAAATCAGGGAAGCATTCTCCATCTTTTCTACATGACATCTACACAATTTCCCATTCAAATGCAAATGCGCTTTCTCCCCCCGACGACACTTTCTCCCCGGGAAATGAGATCTGAAGCGTTTTTTCCTCTTTGACAAAAAAAATAGTTATAAGGACAGATGTGTCAGCATTCGGCATTCGGCATGGGATCATCGTCATCGTCATAATCTACCTCCATGAAGGGACTGATGATGATGATGATGACGGTTTTTGATCTTCCTCCTTTTATACGACTGGTTACAATAGGGGATCGTGAGTCGAATTATGACGAGAGAAACAGAGCTACAAAATTTAAAATGGGGAAAGGGAAAGTGAATGTTTCTGACTCAATTTACCAGCATTTACATGAGAGCATTACCATTTGCCCCTGCCATTATGACAAGTTATTTTTGTTCCTCTAATGGAACATGTCGGAACAGGGAAAAATATTCCATATTCACTTCCTCTATTTTATATCAGGATCAGGGCCAGTGCCGACATATTCAATGTTGGGGACATGGGCGGTATTGGATGTTAAAATTGTGCGTGTGCGGGCGGAAGTGGATGGACAGGACGGGAAAGTAAAATGAATGAGTCGGTCAGGCATAATTTCATTGTGAAAGTTAACAATAATATTTACTTTCACCAGGACGTGACATGACGGCTGCATAATATTGTTGTATTTTGTTTACGCATTGTAAATATGGCTGAGGAGAATATTAGATTGGATTTTTGGAGTTGCATTTTATTTTGCTCAATGAAAATTATGGACTTTATTTGACAACCTGATTTCCGGGTGAAAGCAAAAAGGGAAATTGCATGGGACTCTGGAATGGAAATGACAGGTTTTAAACACCTACCTCTCTTGCTCTTGACCAACAACATGAAGTGAAGGAAAATAAATTGGAATTGGACTGGACTGGACTGCGGAGCGTGAAAGCGAGCGGATGGTGAAGGGCATCGAGATGGCTATTGGAATTGGAATGGACATGTACTGGACTTGTTTTGAATTGCTGTTTTTAAATGGCATAATAATCGTTCCCAGAATTACTTGGGTGCTTCAATATTATTACGGAGAATCGGTTGTTTCGCCCAACTACAACTAGCTATACTTGCAACTTATACTTGAGCAGGTCATCATTGATCTGTTATTAATTTACTACGAAAATCTAGTTCCATTTTATTTTGACCGGTTAACTTTCTCAGTAGATTCAGAAGAGCTCAACTACTTTGGTGCAGATTGATTCTGTCACCCCAAAAATTTTCTCTTGTTCTCCTAGAGCTACCACAGCACCGATATTGAGGGTCAAAGATCCTTGCGTCTTTTGTAATTGACCATGTCATGTCGATGTCGACACCCGTCCGATGCCTAAATCGTTTATATTCTGGTCATAAAACGGCTTCAATTGTGAATCACTTCCTCGCTCCTCCCCATCAATTATTAGTGAAAGTAGAGAAAGGGAGCATTTTTCACAGGAATTGAGGCAGTGGCAACATCTGCCTCTTTATTTAACTTCTATCTCCCACTTTATTTCCCGGCACCACTAATCGTTGACAATTGCCAGCCCATTTCAACTGCTGCCGGTACTACTGACACGTATCCAAGCCATGACGGGACAGGGAAATTGTGTTCTTTTTGGAGAAATAGGTCGCATGAGCATCATCCTTATCATTAGCTCTCCGTTTCTAATTACTTTTGTGGACGCTCCAGCATCAACAAACAGCCCAGTCCACAACAGTGGCGCAGAGAGAGAGTACCTATTATGAAGGAGTGGAAGAAAAAGGGGAGAGTCGACAAGCAATTGGAGGTAACGAACCGGAAAAATAACAACTTTCACATTAACGCCTTTCTTTGCTCTCTGATCTCCTGCCATAAACCCGCATACTAGACCATACTACTCATAACAAACTGTCATTAGATACTAGAAAGTTAGCATTTGGCTACAAAAATTTGCGTTTGGCGATTGACAAAATTATTTTCGAACTGCTCTAATTTTCCAAACGTGTGGGTGCATGTGAATTAGATGAGTAAAAATTGCAAAGACAATTATTATAAAATGACTTGTTGGTGATCTGACAATTTATTGACGAAAAGTACATCCCCGCTGGGTATATAATGTTCCAAATGTAACTTTTGAGACTCGAACTGACGAGGGATGATCAACTCCAGTCAAATCGGCTATGATGAGTGACGAGAATGACGAGATGGCAACAATCTCTGATCGTGAGTTATTTTCAGCCATACTAAATAGGCTACTGCCAGCACCTCCAAGGTCACCCCAAGCCAGGGATACTTTTTAAATAGCCACTCCGCCCAGGAAAATATCCAAATGATTAGATTCAATCCTATTGGGAGCGTCAGTGCATTAATTATGAAGTGGATGATTTCACCTAGTAAAAGGCCATTACTTCTTCTATCTTCAACATCATATAAAGGTATTGACGGGTCTTCTTCCGGGACTACCACAATGTCCCAATGATCCACAGTGGAAAAATTCGGCGGCCATTCTCCCGGATGTCCTTGTTGCCACACCGCAGCATCCCAATCCAACTCGGTTACTAACGTGCCTCTTGTGTCCACTCGCGACAATTTAGGGAAGGAGTCCATTCTCAGTCCAAAAATCCTATTGGAAATTGGGCAGTTAATGAATTTCACGATTTCCAAACTCTCAGCGCAAGACCCCAGAAATGCTTCCACGCTGTGGGTCAACTCTACTATAATCTTTGTGTTCAGCCCTGATATTGCTCGAACAAGACGATCACTTTCGATAATCACTTTTCTCAGTGAGGGGAGCTTCAGTGATTTCAAGGTTGACAGGAAGAGATACTGATCTGCACAATTTGGACAAGATACCCCAATAATGCAGTAGATTTCTAAACTCTGGAGTTTCCCAGCCTGTTCTGGAGGCAAGGAAGCCAAAAGTTGAAGAAACCTTTGGCA